>VZRF01012741.1:3464739-3506423 GCA_013396875.1 Vireo altiloquus | reverse complement strand
AGGAGGGGACAGCCGGGGGGGGTCAGGCTCTGCTCCCAGGGAACAGGGACAGGAGGAGAGGGAACAGCCTCAGGCTGGGCCAGGAGAGGTTCAGGCTGGACACTGGGAAGAATTTGTCTCCATAAAACATTGGGTCTGACCCAAGAGGTGATGGAGTCGCCATCATTGGAGGTATTCAAGAAAAGACTGCTTGTGGCACTTAGTGCCATGGTCTGGTTGACAAGGTGGTGATGGGTCAGAGATTGGACTCGATGATCCCAGATGTCTTTTCCAACATAATTGATCCTATGATTCTCTAGAGAGACACGAGTGAACCCTTTCTGTCAGGCACCAGTGAGAGCTGCCTGTGCTGACGCTCAGGAAGGAAGTGGCCCCTGGTGTGAAGCAATGGCATTTCCAGAGTGGCAGTGGGAAGTGCTGCCGCATAATACATTGTTTTAAAAGTTAGTCTACACTAATTCTGGGCTTGCTTTTCATGATGCTCTTTCAATTTTTGTCGTCTCTGTTCTATGTTCATGTGTTGTGTTCCTTCGTTTCACCACAGGACACTGATTTTCCACTGTGCTTATAAACAGTTGAATTTCTGATGAGCCCTTGCAATGCACAGAGTGAAATTTGATGCAAATCTGTTTTTCCATGGGTGCAGTTCTTCCTCTTGCTGTTCAGAACCCTCTCACCTGCAACACTTTTTCTGTGCCAGCACTTTCCTCTTGAGATTTGTTACATTTTGCTTTCTTACTTATATTTCAGCCCTTGAAATATGACTCTGGTGAAAAATTCGCAACATTGTGATTTCAGGTAGCAAATCATCCAACGATTGCTTTTAAAATAGTCTTCATCTTTCCATATGATTTAGAAAAAGTCAGTGAAAAGTTCAAGTTGCTGGCAAAAGATAATGAAAAAGAGAGCATTTTTGTCAAGTTGATTTATAAATAAACCTCCTTCCGTAATTAAGCAGTAGTTGGAGTGTATTGGTAATCTTGGTCATGTGTTGGTCTACTGGAATAAAAGAAGCACCATCATTGTTAAAAGTTTCTCTGTTTAAAAAAGTGTTTGGTATTTGTCTATCAAAAGTCCTGTGTATCCATTTCATTAGTGCAGAGTTGATTTCAATTCTAACATAAAGGCAAATGTGCAACAAGAGTTTTATAACCTCTGTGTATTTGTGTCTGCACTGACAAGGAAATGTGGAAATAAAATTAAATGGATCTCCTTGATGCTGGTGGAGAATTACAGAATGCATTATGTGGCCTACTGGGATTTTGGTTTTGCTCAAACTGTCTAAAATATTTCTTAGACAATGCTTAGTTTTTACTTTGTAATTTGAAAGACCTATTAAAACAAGGATTGCCCATTGTTGTGTTGTAAATATGAAATATTTTTCTATTTCCCCAACACTATCAACATAGAGCAGCTTGAACTGCTCAGATATTGGGTGATGAAGGATTTCTATTTTGTGTTTGTTCATCAGATTGCAGTAAAATATCATATTTAAGTGATTAAGTCACTTGAAAGTACTTGAGCACGCTTTGCTCATTGTCCAAAGGAGCAGAAACTGGGGGGAGAGAGGAAGAAATAATGATTTTAATTTTAAGAATAAAATGTCCAATAAAATAAACCACAAGAGCCAGGAGAGTTTTCAGCACTGCCATTATCGCTGCAGTAATTACTATTAGCAATAAAAAAGCAGAAACTGGTCCCCTTTAATTTGTGTCACTATTGAATCCTATTTTGCTGGTGGGGATATTCTCTGTGTAGATTCTGAAGATAATTTTTTTGGGGGGGAAAACCCAACAGAAAGCCCCCAAAACCCCACCAAAATGAACCAAATCAACCTCCCCTCTCCCCACCACAGACACCTTCAATTACTTGGCTATATCAGAGTAGATCTCTTAAGTCCCAAATGAAGTAAGTCAGGTTGAAAACTTCAAACATTCCAAAACCATGGGGAAACTCAACTCCTGTGAGGAGTCTTTTATTTAGTAGTTTGAGAGGGAAAGTGAAATAGTTCCCTTATCAGAGAGGCAGTTCTTCGTAATAAAAAAAAAAAAAAATTAGAGGTTTTCATAAAAGTTTTCACATTTGTTGCCCAAGAAATAGGTATTTGATGTGAAGGTTAAAAAATCTCTAATTTGCTGTCTCATAGCAAGAACACAGAATGAGAGAAAAATAATCACAATTTGTTAGACTTGGCTAATAGAAATTGAAGTCTAGCTGGTAATTTGAAATACTAATCTGTCTCATTGCTCAAATTTAAGACTGGGATGCTGAATAATCAATGTGCTTGCTTTTCTTTTTAATGAAGTGTTGCAGATGCAATTTTTATGACAGAAAAAACCTCTGAAATGAAAATAAGAATTTACTGAGCACTAAAATTACAAATTAAGAGAACCTGCCACTAAATATACAAAATAAGAAACCCCGACTTGAGCCTGTCCTTGTTGGAGTGAAGCTTTTTGGAAATGTGCTGTACACTGAGATATGAAACACAAGTTAGAACCTTATTTAGATGAATTAAACAGAGTTTTTGGTAGTGAAAACTTTTACGTCTTCCTGCACTAAAAAGTTTTGTCGACACAGAATCATGGAATCGCAGACTGGTTTGAGTTGGAAAGGACCTTAAAGCCCATGCCGTGCCATGCCATGCCATGCCATGCCATGCCATGCCATGCCATGCCATCCCATCCCATCCCATCCCATCCCATCCCATCCCATCCCATCCCACCTTCCTCTATCCCAGGTTGCTCCAAGCCCTGTCCAGCCTGGCCTTGGGCACTTCCAGGGATGGGGAGTCCACAGCCTCTCTGGGGAACCTATACCAGGGCCTCAGCACTGTCACAGGGAAGAATTTCTCCCTCAGATCCACTGTAAAGCTGCCCTCCTTCAGCTCAGTTTCCCCCAAGTCCTGTTGCTCCATGCCAATGTTGGGCTTGGACACAATGGTGGTGTCAGTTCCCTTCCACAAGGAGCCATTCAGATTCCTGCACAGTGCCCTGTTGTTTTATAAAACTTTATTATTTACAACTGACAGGTTGTTTTGAGTTGTAATTCCCCGTAAACAATATTCCTCTCTCCCCAAATCCTTACTGAAAACACATCTGCTTCACTTTCTTCTTTGGTTACAACTGCATGGCTTTTGTCCAGCTGCACCTTGGCGCTGCAGTAGCCCTGTCTGCAAACAGCCCTTGGTTCCATTGGCATCCCTGTGTCCATGTGGAGCACCTTTGCTGGACCTTCCAAGGAGCAGAGCCCCAATGGTCCCCACTCCTCCCTGCAGGATAACTGGCTCTTTCCCATGTCAGACTGTGCTGTCTGAGCCTTGTTACTGCCAGGAGATGCAGAGCAGAGTGTCAAAATGCTGCCAGCAGCAGTTCAGCTATCCTGTTTCCCCTCTGCCTGCTGCACTGCAGCTGAAATGCTGTTCAAAAAGCACATGGGTGACAAGAGAGCTGTAAGAATCTGTTCCTTTGCCCTCACATCTGACAACTCCAGCTCATTTTTGTGGTTTACAGTGTACCCCTACAAAAGAAAACAAACCAAACAATCCTGCAATGCCTGGAGACTTTCACCACACCGAGGGATATTTGACCAAAGTGATTTATGGTTATCCTCTAAAAGCTTCAGAGCTGTGCTTTAGAAATGAGGATTCACAAAGGTGGTACCTTAAAGTCAGAATAAACGAACCAATCGGAATATATTTGTTTAGGGAAAAGGTATTGAAAAAAAATTCATGCATGACTGAATTGTTGTATGCAAGTCAATGTTTCTTCTGGGTTTGAAAATTTTAGTTTTTCTAGTATGTTAAGGAATAAACCCATCCTTTTATTCAGTCTTGGAATACTTGTAGCAGTTACTTTGGCCAGCAGAAACCTTCTTTGATGTGTGTCTTGGCAAGTGCCTCTGCAGCTTTCACCATTGTTAGTTTATCATAGGAAATATTTTTGCTTTTTATGAGCTTAATTTTTATCTCTTTTATAGCAGTAGCTATTTAATAAATGTTTGAATATAAGATTAAGAGTTTTTGTTGAAGAAAATGGTTATTAAGTTAGTTTCAGGTAAGCCCTAGTTTCTGATCAGGCTGTTGGTAAGTTGGTGCTGGTATCACACTGTGTCCTGTGTACAAGGGAAATGGAAGAAAGAAAAACAAGTTCTGGAATCTCTTTTAGGGATATTCATGCTGTGCTGAGTTCAAGAATACTAGTTAAATTCAAATAAATTTAGACAGGAAATCTTTAATAATACAGGCAGCAGGAAACTGGTAGGGAATATAAAAATCACTTACAATGAATGTTTCTGAAAGGATTTTACATTATAGTTGGGTTTCATCTCATACTGTTCCAAAACTGGTTTGATTTTTCAGTTCTATTGTCTTATGCTGCTGGGTTTTATTTTACTTGCTCAAAAAATTTCATATTTTTAGAGAAGGAAAAGTCTGGAAAGCCTCTAGTTCTATCTGTATCTTCTTGAAAGAAGTTTCCATGGTATTTAAATCTGAACAACTGTGCAACTGCAGCCTTGTGGTCAATCAAGGTTATCTTTAGTCACATCCCTGTGTTCGACCTTGCTAATTTAGCAGCTAATTCCATCGTTGTTCTGTTTGCAGGAAATGAATGGAGTTCTCAAGAACATGCTCTCAGAGTGGTTCTCCACAGGATTCCTCAACTTGGAACGGGTCACGTGGCAATCCCCTTGTGAAGTACTCCAGAAAATTAGTGAGTAAGTGCTGAAGGCTGGGAAGAGTCAGTGATGAAGAGGTGATGAAATGCTTGGGACTGCAGAGATCTGCTGTTTTCAAGACTCTGCTTTTCTGAACCATTGGCAAAGTGTGATTATGAATATTTGCATTAACACACTCTAGAGTCCAATTTTAAACAGTGATTGAAGTAAACAGTAAAAGGAATCATTTGTGCCATGTATTGATGCTGTACTGATACTGCCTGCACTGGTAGGACTGCTGCCTTTTCTCCCAGCTTTGTGACTCTTCCCCTCAGTTACTTCGTTCCCAGAGGTGCTGCAGTTTTGTCTGGAGCTGGTGAGGTGCAGAGGATCACTTGTAAAATACACGTGAAGAGATCACCTTGGTGTTTATACAATGTGCAACATTGATTTCTGAATCTATAACACTGATTTCTGATTTTCTGTCAAATAGTCAAAGTTGTGATGAAGTTGAAAATGACTGAAAGCGCGATACATTGTGGGCCACCTTGTTGTATAAAATCTTGAAGAAAAATAATCTCTAGAATGTTCTGAAAGTACATGACTCAAGTATTGATGAGGCAAAGAGATCTTGTACAAGCTGCATTTTCAAAATAAAAATAATTATTAATATTTAATTAATCTTCAAGGTAATTTGGCAAGCACACTAGTGAGTGGGTGTGCAATATTCCTTTACAATCCACTTTATCACAACTTGCTGGCAATTTTAAGTTATTCACTTATAGCCTGATTCTCCTTTTTTGATGGGGAAGTTTTGTCACTGATATCAGTGGGAAAAGTGCTGAGCTTGTCGGGCAGCTGACCTCTATTTTAAAATGCAGTAGTAATAATAATAATAATAATAATAATAATAATAATAATAATAATAAATTCTTTAAAAAAATTTTCTCCTTGAGCTCTGAAGCTGTGCACCCTGTCAGAAACTGGGTTGATATGAAGCGTCGAGTTGGGGCCTACAGAAGGTGCTACTTCTTTTCTCACTGTGCAATCCCAGGAGAGCCATTGATAGTCCTGCACGTGGCACTAACCAGTGACATCTCCAGCAGCATCCAGGTACAGCCACTGATGCATTTCATAGATTGCAGTGTGCTTATTGAAAAATCCACAATTCCGTATAATTCGGCAATATTTGCTTTTGTTTGATCTTTTAAGAGATGAGAGAATTGGCATGTAAAAATTACAGGGATATTTTGTGTATCTTGTGTATTACGTAAATTGAAATGTTGGGGGTTTGCTCAAGAGCAAGAAGAATAAGAAAAGATAAGAAGTATTTAGAGAAAATGAGATTAAAATTTCAAAGTGGTTGCAATTACTTCTGAAAACTTTAAACCATGTTATAGTTTTTACCTGAGCTTACTAATAAATAAACAACTCTTTCTACTTTTTCATTAGAATTTTATTGTTAATGAACAAAACGGGGGAAAAGTGTTAGTACACTTAGAAGTTAAAAAGAAAGACCTCCTCCCTATAATGATGATAATACCTATTAGTAACTTTTTTTATTTTGAATCTTTATTTTCCCAGACCATAGTGAAAGAAGTGCCACCTTTAGAGACAGAAGATGCGGACAAAATCACAACAGCAATTTTCTACTCCATCAGTTTGACACAGCAGGGCCTGCAAGGGGTGGAACTTGGGACTCACCTCATCAAAAGAGTTGTCAAAGAGCTGCAGGTGGGTGTGGCAGGGGGCCTCAGGGTCTGTTTGCCCAGAGCTTTAGTTCCCATGGTTTAGTTCCCAAACTGGGGTCACTGCTCAGCCCAGGAGCTGCTGGGGTTTCCCCTACACCTGGAACTTCTTCCCAGAGCAGCCTTTGGAGATGTGTAGAGTTGGAAGAACATTTCCTGCTCTTGGATGATGTCTGCCAGGTGTAGGTTCTGTTCCACATGTTCTTTGTGAATTCCTTGTTTGCCTGATCCTGTGTGGGTTGTCTGAAGTCAAATGAGAACATTTCTGTTGAAGGTGGCTTTGGCACAGCTGGATTCTGCAGCGTGGGCTCTAATGGGATTCACTGTTGCCTCTCAGTTGTGTGGGAAGAGCATGATCGACTCTCTTCAAAGTACCTGACAGTGCCTTTTCCAAAATCTTACAGCTGCTCCAGGAACAGAAATACTTCCTGTTCATTAATTAGTTCATTATTTTGTTTGTTATATTGAATTGCCACTGATTATTTATGCAGTGTGCATGCATGCCCCGAATACTTCTCTTTAGAAGAATAAAAAGGAGAGAGATTCTTTGCCTAGGCATGGCTTGCAATATAGTAAAGAAAACATCTTAAAAGGCAAAAGAGTCTTTTACTTTCTGACAGTCAGTTCTCTGAATTTAGATAATATCTTCAAATGCTAAGGGATTATTGTTAATAGCTGTAGTATTTGTAGAAATTTCTTCCAAGCAACTGGAGAAAAGAAGGAAAATTCGTTTACAGGGTGGTGTGAAAAAGACAGTCACATTCCTGCACTGAGCACATTATTTTATTTAATAGTCTTTACTACTTAAATTGCTGACAAAGCTACCACTTAAAAGTAATGATCAGTGCTTGTGTTTATATTCATTGTTTCACATCGGGCTAGTAACGATGTCTGAAAAACTGTCTGTGATTTAGAACTTCAGTTCTACTCACAGAAATAACTTAAAATTGGATGCTCCAAACTTCTACTGCCAGAAAGTGATTGATTATTTAATTGCTGAATCATAGCTAGCTGCCCTGAAGTTTTAGTTTATTTTATATTTAATGGATATTTTGGCTGGATTTTGTTGTTTCTTGCTTTTGGAATGGCTTTTAGATTAATTGTTGAAAGTGTAGTAGTCCAGGTATAATTAGGCTCTGCCATCTGTCTGATCTTGACTGAGGGGAAACTGGAATAAATTCATGCAGTTATCTGCTTTCACATCTGAAAAATAATTTCTGGATAATTGAGTTGCTCTCATAAAATACCCTATTGACATTGTATCTGTCCATCACTAATTGCTTGCAACACCAGCAAAGTTGTGAGCTATAAAGGCAAACAGACACCTCATACTTGGGTAACCTAATGCAAGATATAAAATTTAGAGTGTCCAACAGAAGGATGTGCTTTGTATTTATACTTATGGCAAAGTTTTTACATTTCAGTGTTTTAAAATCCAGCCCCTCTTCAGTGTTTATCATAGAAAACCCTTTGCTCAGATGCCTTTGAATACATTTTATCATAAAATTAATGGCTCAATCTTAATTAACTTCTTTAATATTGAAAATTGAGTGCTTTCAATGCAATGCCAAAGGTGGAGACCTTCCTCCCTACTCAAATTTCCTACTCTGCTTGAAGGTGGTGTGAAAAACGTGCTGGTAGGAAATTGTAATGTGGAAATTGGACATGGACTGAGGTATTTATGTATAGTCTGGATCTAAAGGTACAACAACCTCCATGCATTGCCTCCACACCATTCCTGTTTGGAATGGAATCACTGTAGGGCTAAAGAAGATAGAAAGGATAATCCAGGAATATTTATCCATTGTGGATCTGGCTCTCTGATAGGTTTTTCTTCACTCTTTGATGTTGTTAATATTTTTCTTTCCTGTTCTTCCCACTCCTTCACACTTTCTCCACCTTTATTCCAAGTATTGTCCTTGAATTTGTTGTCTTGAACGGTGCAAGAACCATCTCCCACTGCATATTTTACATCCATGAAGTGACTCTAAATCACTGTCCTGTTGTTCCCAGAATTATTTGATGCTCTCCTACAAGGCCTCCTCGTTCAGCTTCAGCTGCACATGTTGTGCCTCCCATCTCAGTGGACTTCACCGCTCAGAGAGAGGCCCTCTGTATTTCAGCTTCAAAATACTTTCAGGGTGGAATTTCTACAAAGTCAGGATTGTTCAGGGCAGAGGCAGGGCGTGCAATGAGTAAATACTCTTGGCAGCCTGTTTTGCCTGGCTCCCAAAATTCTGGAAGTGCTTTTTCTGTGGATTAATTGCACACATGTGCTCTCTTTCTCGCTGGTCAGGTGTAAGCAGAGGACTTTCCAAGGTTGTTTCTGTTCAGATTGGACATAATTCTTTGGAGCAGAAGGGATAAATGGTGCAGCAGGAGTGCAGAGTGTACTTGGTGACAGCAGCTGAAACAATACAGCCTCAGCAAAAAAAGTCCTGGGTCGAAAATCACATCTCATTAAGCCAGCATCCAGCAGCCTTTGTAAAAATAGATGGGTGAGGTTTCTGATAGGAAGAGGATTTTTTATATCACCTTTGCATGGCTTTGCAATAAACAAATCTTTTTTCTAAGTGCTGCTAAATCACCAAGTGTTCCAGGTTACAGAAGTTGAGACTCTTTAATTTAACTAGTAATAAAATGCTTTGGGAAGAAGAGACAGTTGGAAAGGCTTGAAGATTTTGTTTTTAATTTTTTTTTTAAATTTGATGATTAATACACTTTTATAACTTGCCATTTGAGTTAACTTTTGTGGACATCTGTTTGATCTGCAGAATTCTATTTGATTCATGTTATCCCAAGGTGCTGCAAACTCTTAAAACTTCTTTTATCCACCAGTAAAAATCCTTTACCTGACTTTTACCTTAGCGTAACCTGCTCTGACACTTCTACTTGTAAGTGCCACTGTAACCTCCAAACTGAAATCCCAGCTGTCACTCTTGATGAGGAAAACTCCAAATTGGACCTGTCATGAATGTGTATCATTAGGTCAGGAAAAGACATGCACAAAGTTAAGAGTGTGCTGAGAACCTCTCTGCATTGAAGCTTTCATCTGACAGGGTTTCAAAAAACTGTGCTGAAACCTTCATCTAGCAGGTATCTAACTAGAAAATTATGGCTTTAAATTCAGTTAATACCATACTCCTTAAAATCTCATTAGTGCACAATTAAAATAGAATTGAATTTTTTAGAAATCTTCTTTTTTAGCAGATTTTTAGCAAATTTTTGCTAATTTGCCTGAACTGGTCACATACTCTGCTAAACATGAGCCCGTGTTTGGCAGCACTTCTCACCCTCAAAGAAATCCAAGCACTGATTCCCTCCTGAAAGTATTACTTTCAACTGGGTTTTTCTTAGAATTGTTGGGAAAACTGGTGAGGATTACACACCCCAGTGCTGAGCACTGTTGTACAAATTGATGGCTACTGCTTTGGGGTCTCACTAATTTAAGCAGATGGAGGATGGATAAAATCGAGGCACAGAAATGGATCCTCAGTTTCCTCTCTTTCTGTGTGCCCAGTTTGCAGTTGGAATCCTTAATGTCTGCCTGGACATTAAGATTTGGCATTTGCCACAGGAATTGTTCTGTATAATTGGGTAAAGGGAGGGATGTTCTGGAGTTCAGATTTGGACCTGGTGTCACCTACAAAGGGCATCCTGGGAGAAACTGTGCTGCTCTAGGAGCAGATTATTCTTTTTTTGGCAATTTCTTGACAAAAGTTTGCTACACAGATAATATAGAAGGGTTTTGTGTACAGGCTTCCGTTGATGTCTGAGCATATCCTGTTGGGATTATTTGGGAATGAATTCATTAGGCCACAGATACCATTTTGATCCCAGTTCTCCCTGTACAAATCTGGGAATCAGCTGTGTAGGCATCCCGTGCAGTCTCTTGTTTATATTAATGTATATAAAGCAGGGAGCAGGCAGCAAAAATGATCTCTTGTATTTCTGAAATCCAAGCTTGTGTTGTTCCCAGAAATGAATTGGATTTTGAAACTATTTCAGACAGCTACAGAAAACCAAACAAACCCCAAATTGAGTGCAGCCACATCATTTCTAGCAAGCTGATAGGTGCTGGTGAATGAGGGGGTGGATGGATTTCTCATTAGCCAGCCATTTAATTCACAATGTGTTTATAGCCACTCTGAACAGTCTGTAGCTCTGCAGAAGGTACATCATGGCAATTCAGTCAGCAGATGACAGACACAGATAACTGTGGTGGAGCCTTTGAGAAAACTGCTTAGGATTTTATAGCCTGTGGCATTTGAGGGAAAAAACTGATAGCTGCTGTGTGACTCAGTAGAATGCTCAACAATTGGTGGCAGATTTTAGCTTTCTGCTTGGGCTGTTGATAATTGCTACCTTAATTTGATCTAGGTGACCTGGGGAGATCATAATTTCCAAAACAGGCTTTGATTTCATTGATGAAAAATGTGACCTTGGACTGCAGCTTTCAATAGTGCAAGACAGTTTCAGATGAGATATGGATAATAGGAGAAATCTGTGCTCTTCTGCAAGGAAAGAAAAAAGAAAACAACAACAAAAAGCAACAATGGAGCACAGAAATCTACCCTGAACAAAAGTCAGCAGCTGTTTCTTAATGGTGTGTGGGTTTCTGACAGGAAAGTAAACATTAATGGATCTCCACCAATAGCCTTAGAAACCAAGCACATCCATTTAGCAAAACATAAATGTGCTCACTCCAGTGCAATTATTTATTTTTTCCACAAGAAATGGCTGCCTCAGATAAGCTTCTAAATAAAGCTTTTATCAGATGTGTAGCAGTTTGTACTGTAGCTTCAAAATGGGGTCACTTTCCCCTGTCTTATCTGTCCTAAGAAGTAAAAAACCCCCACAATTTTCCATTTTGTGTTTTTAATAGAGTAAGATCTACTGACCTCCTGTGAAGTATTTGGGGTGCCTTGGTGAACAGGTCACTCCTGAAAGTGGTGATAAACAAGGAGCACTCAACATGCCCAGGAATCAGTGTCAGTTATTTAATTAGGAACTTTGCAGTGGTTATTACCACACAGAGAAGGGAAGAAATAATTCATTCTCACTTTTGTCATGTGGGTGATGCTCAGGTGCCCTCGGGCTCTGCGAGCTGGGAGGTGAAATTGGAATCGTTACCCTATGGAAGCTCCCGTGTGCAAACCTTGTTAGCTATGTTCAGTAGCAAAACAGTATTTTCAAACACTGCTTCCTTGGCAGAGATGGTGCAGAGGAGTTCCAGACTTGACTTGGTGCTAAACAACCTTTTCCATTTTACCTGAAAGAAGATTTTCCTGTTGCTCAAATTTCAACATCACCTTCCTTCTTCCCCTCTCAGGTTTTAACCCTAAATAGCTGTGAAGAAATCGTGAAAGAGACCTAAGCAGCATGTTCTCCAAGGCACTATCTTTCATAGGAATAGCAATAAAGTTAATTTAAAAAAGGAAAACCTTTAAGGAGTGTAATCCCACCTTTGGGTCAAAAAGGAACACATTGTGCATTCCTTGAATCCTTGCCTAGAGGAAATAGCCTCTAAAAACTTCTTTTTCTCTTTTCATCCCCACTGCACAACAGTAACATGTCTACTCCCTCCAGCAGCACGGGGAGGATTTCTCACGATAGGGCATTAATTTGAAAACTTTTCCCCATTTATTCCTCTCTCTTGTACTCTCTGTGTTAAAGAGGAACTTTAAATCACAAGGGAAATGAAGACCCAGAAGAACACACCCCATTTTGAGTTGCAGGAGGGGAGCTGGCTGCTGCTGGAGGCTGTGCCTTGGGAAGGGCTCTCCTCATTGCCGTGATGGGTTTGTGTTTCTGTGCCTCGAGGTGCATCTGCAGGTCCCTCCCAGCCCAGGCACTTGCTTAGTTCTCATCCATCTTCGTTGTGTGGACAGGCAGGAGGGTCCTGGGTCAATGAATGCTCAGGAGGGAGCTGTGGCCTCCCTTTTGGGCAGACATTCACCCACCCCAACACGAGCTGACGTGCAGAAGGTCACATCACGTCCCAGCCGAGTGTCTCAGCAGCTCAGCCGTGTCCAGGCACAGCAGAGCCTGCGCTGCTGGAGGAGTGAAGGTGGAAATGATGCTGCTCTCACTGATTGGCAACACTGGAAGCCATCAGCTTTTTGCCCAGGAAAAAATACCTTGAAATATTTTTCTGGTGGCCTTGAAAAACTCACTTGTGTGCCATCTTTGTCCCTCCTCGTTGCCTAGCAGATCCCTGGTCTGTGGTAGCAGTGCTGAGTCCAGGGAAGTGTAGCTGTCAAGGGGCACCTGAGCACAATCCTCCCCCTCTGCTGTACTAATTAAGGTGCTGCTGCTTTAAAGAGAAGTGGATTCCAGATGTGCTGATTTAGATGAGCTACTTGATTGAGAAACACAACAAGGAGGTGGATGAGAGGTGACCAAAGGAAGAAGTACTGAGTGTGTTTGAGTCTGTATTCAAATTTTATAAAGTTATTTTGAATTGATTTCTTGATAAATAGTCCTTAAGTCCATGGGGAAGTATTCACTGTGGGGTTGGGAAGGAAAGATGTTTGAATTCTGTGGAATTGCTTTGTTCTGTTCTCATTTTTCCTTTTCTTTGCCTCCATATATATATATTTTTAATCTACTTTGTCATTGCTCTTTTTCAAAAGCAAAGGAAAAACTTTCCTAATGAGTCTGAACTGTCTATTCCAAGAAACATTCTTTCAATTAAAACTTCCTTTCTGTATCTTTGCCTCTTGTAGCCATGATCTGCATAAGAGCACAACCCTAATAAACTATTTTTTTTAATAAATGTATTCCCTAAAATTGTAAAAAGAGTTGTAAGAGATGGCTTAGTAGAGGAACTTTTTTATTTTATGAAATGCACTTGCAAGGAAACCTGATAGTTGGATTTCACAGATGGTGGTAATGACATCAGCTTTGGAATTACTCTTAAAAGTAAAAAGTTTCTCCTTTCCTAATTCCTACTACTTTACTAGAATTTCACTATCCAAGTGTGGTAGTTGTAGCAGTTGTGAGCATGACCCAGTCAGGATCTCCAGGGAGCTCTGATTATAAAAATGGTGTTTTGTTCAATAAGATACAGAAATGAGTGTTAGGAAATAATTTGCTTTGTTTCCTTTATCTGGTTCTCTGAGGACCCGAAATGAGGCGTTTCTTTGTAACTTGATCTGCTTTTCTTGTTCAGTTGTTTCTTTATAACTTGTGCTTTTCTTGTCCCTGCCTGGTCTCAAAGGAATTCTTAAGCTGACACATCTCTATAACGGTAAAGAACTTGAGGTGATGCAGCTGTAAGTCACCAAACTGCAGAGCTGGCTGTGTGTCACAGTGCTGGAAGGCACAGGAGAGCAGGGAGATATTTGGGAAGCTCCTGTGGGAGGGAAAGAGTGTGAATATTAGAAATAGTGCTTGGCCCGAGCATTCCCTGGCCTCTGCATCCTCCCGGAGCAGACTGCAGATGGCAGCTGTGTGGAGCTCAACAGCAGCGAGGAGCTGCAGCTCTCACAACCTGGCAGCACCATCTGAGCCCTGATGGCTTTTTAATGGTTACCTCGGTAATCCTCGAGGTAGAAAAATTGCCATTTGTAGTCATTTAAAGACAATTTTCTGCTGACGTTAAGATGCTTCTGTAATGTTGATGAATGTCTTGGTTGTTACCACTTCTTCTGTTGGAACAGTAATTAAACCAACACTGGGGTGGTTTCAGCTCAGCTCTGTCTTCCCTCTGTTCTTTTGCTCCCCACGCCTCCAGCAGGGTTGCCTGTTGTATTTTGTGTTAATTCCAAGTGAGTTTATTCTTCACGCTGATGTGCCCCAAAACTGACACACAGTTTTCTTATGTTTG
The DNA here is from genome assembly GCA_013396875.1 of Vireo altiloquus. Classification (NCBI taxonomy): domain Eukaryota; kingdom Metazoa; phylum Chordata; class Aves; order Passeriformes; family Vireonidae; genus Vireo; species Vireo altiloquus. Next base: position 3,492,188 of record VZRF01012741.1, on the reverse strand, counting down.
GTTTGCTTTGCATGATTTCATAGTTAGCAGGGTTTAGCCAGAAATTAGTAGGAATAGAGCAGAAATTTTACTTGGTTAAAACAAGTGTTATACTTGCAGTAAAAATAATATTCATACACTCTGTATTTCTTGCTGGTTTAGGGAATATCGTGAAAGGTAGCTGGCCTGTATAAAGAACTTCATTCAAAACTTCAGGAAGTACTTCTTTCCATAAAAATCTACAAATAGTACCTTTTTGATTTTACAATAGACTGAAATAATAAACTGTCCTTGATTTAAAAAAAAAAAAAAGTTATATATTAAAATTAAATAGTATTTAAATGGTTTTCAAAACTTGTATATCTATTTTAAAATAATATTCCCTTCAGAATCACTTCTTTATGGCCTGTGATTCTGTTTGTTTATTTCTGCCTATAAAATGATAACAGCAGAACCCATGGTGGTAAGTGCTGCATAAGTACTTTTATAGAGATTGTGTGTGAGGAATGTCATTCATTCAGCGTTAAAATTTTCTGGGTGCTCCCAGTGCCTTCTCATCACCAACCTGTTACTGCCACGATGATATTTCACCTTTTTTTGTGTCCATGTGTATCAATTCCTTCTCAGAATCCCTGGTCTCAACCTGCCATAAAGCAAAGGCCATCAGCTGCCCTTTCACTCAAACCTCTCTGTGTCAATCATGACCAAACTCAGGACTTTTTTTTTTTTCTCTCCTTTTGTCTACAGAAAGAACTTCCTCAGATAAAAGCTTTTTCCACACTTTCACCTATCCCAGGATTCACAAAATGGCTCGTTGGTCTCCTCTCCTCCCAGACAAAGGAAAAGGGAAGGAATGAACTTTTTACAGAATCTGAATGGCAGGAAATCTGTGAGATCACAGGAGACTCCACCACCGAAACACTAAAGAAACTCTTGAACACCAACGAGTGGGTGAGGTCCGAAAAGCTGATTGAGGTGCTGCATCCCCCCCTGATGAGACTCTGTGCCTGGTACCTGTATGGGGAGAAGCACCGAGGCTACGCCCTCAACCCAGTGGCCAATTTCCACCTGCAGAACGGCTCGGTGCTGTGGAGGATAAACTGGATGGGGGACACGAGCCCCCGGGGCATCGGGGCCTCCTGTGGCATGATGGTCAACTACAGGTACTTCCTGGAGGAGACAGCCTCCAACAGTGCCCTCTACCTGGGCTCCAAGCAGGTCCGAGCCTCCGAGCAGGTGCTGGCCTTGGTGTCCCAGTTCCAGCAGAACAGCAAGCTGTGATGAGGTGTTGTGGGCACTCGGAGTGAATGCTCCTCCCTGGAAAGAGCTGTAGTAATCTGCAGTGTCTCTGCTCAAATCAGAGTGTTCCTTGTAGGATAAATGTACTCGCAGTTGCCTGGGATGTCAGGGTCTTGCTTACATGGCTGTGTACTCAAAACCTGATTGAGTCACTTCTGGTTGGAGGTTTGTGTTAAAGGGAGAGTAAAATCCTCTTAAATCAGTTACAACCCAGGGGTAACCTGAATGGAAGGTACCTGAGCCAACATTATTCTGTTGGTAATAAATTGTATAAGCTGTCTTTGAAAGGAGCTGCACTTCTCTGTCATAATGCTGCTATAGATTGTTCAGAACCCAAGTACCTGGAATAAAGGTGAATTTTGGGTCAAATACATTATCAAAAGAGCAATCTACAGTTTTATTTCTACAATATCTGTCTCTTGCACACTCAGAAAAATCTAATGTAAAACTTCTTGGTATTTTCCTTTTTCAAACACACTAAAACTCACTGAATCCTTGCTTTGCTGGAGCATGGAAAAGCCTTGCATTTGTGTTGAAAAATCAGGATCTCAGCACAGCAGGTATGTTATGTTATATTTGCATTTTTTGGCTGCTAAAATATAATGAGCAATAAGGAAATGTTCAAATAGGAGAGGAGAACAAGCCAGACTTGGGAATCAGTTGAGAAGTTTCTAAATATATATATTATATTTTGGCTCTGGTAATGTTTTAAGTTGATAAAGAGCTTTTTTAACAAAGAGGTAGGTGTGATTTATAAACCAATAAAACAAACTTTCTCAATAAATCATGGCTTGTGGATTTCAGCGTCTCTCCTCCTTTACTTAGTGACCCTGCTTGATAACAGTTTCACCACACAATTTCTACAGGACACTCCTGTTTTTAACAGTGATCAGGAGATGGCTCCATTCTCTTGTTGGGCTTTCTAATCTTTCTGAACTGCTTTAGAATTCAGGTTTCAAGGTGAAATTTAGCTGCTTATATAAACACGTACAAGCCATTCTTGACTGGCAGGAACAGAGCAAGTGAACTCTGTCTTTGTTAAGCTCCTCAAGTTTGAGGAAACCAGGTCACTTACTTCAAGTGAAAGCTGAAAATGCAATGGTTTTGAAAGATGGTTTTATTTTGAAGCAGGAGGAGCTGTGAGGGCAATTAAATGTGCATCCTCCTGGACATAGTTCAAAAAGAGCTTCTGCCGTATTGCAGATGGAAATACAACATAATCCCATATTCTTAACAGCTGGACTCGAAGGATAATGAGTTTTTTCCACTTGGAGCCCCAGACAATTGTATGAGAATTGGTTCAGTGACATGAAGTGGTAGTAGTTTATGAGGAAGGAAAAGCAAAGCTGCTAATGCTTCGTTAACACTTCAGTTATTTCCCAGACCTCTGCCTGCATAGATCTCACACAGCAACACAGCTCTGCCCTCAGCTCACGGGAGGCAGGCTCCTCTCATTTTTAATTCCTACCAATCTTCAAATCAGGAAGATGGATGCTGGCATTTGGGCATGGCAAACGAATTCCCACCTGCACCCTGTGATTCCAGGACTGGTTTCTCAGCTGCTGCCCCGTGTGCTTTGGCATGTCAGGGTCAGCTCTGTCCCTGTCACCTCGTGCAGGTGCCACGTGTCTCTGGATGTTGAATTACCCAGTCACCCCTGCATTAGCAGCCAGTTTAATTTGCTGCTATTCCCAGGAGTTGTGATGTGGGGCTGAGAAGGAGATTGCAGGCAAAGCTGTAGCAGCCTCTTCCCGGAGCTCTTGCGGACGGGTACATTTGTTACGTGACATCTGGTCTCCATCAGAACCGCAGCACCTGCAGAGCTGTTTCCTTTGCAACAGTTGTTATGGTTGTGGTTATTGGTTGTGTTGTGCTTTCCGAGGTCACATCATCTGTTATATTGATAAGTTAGCAATGTGAGGCCGGAACTCCTGCAGTGAGTTCTGTGTCAGAATCGCGGCACCAATGCGAGTGCAAAAGGATCATTTGAAGATGAAGGTGGGACAGGCTGCCCATAAAAGCCATCAGCTGTTAAGTGCTATTAGTTTTCTTTCACTGGCCATTGATTTTGTCTTTCTGTTGGATTTTCCAGCTTGCTGCTAAAGAAAGATTTTAGCATGAAAGATGCTGAGGAGAAAAAAAAAAAATATTCACCATCTGCGCTTCTTACCAGGACAATAACTCCCTGGAGAGGATTGTACTCTATCAGAGGGAGTCTTCACAAGAAGAAAGAAGAGAGAAGACCAGTTCCTTTCTGTTGCTCTCAGTGAGTGCCACTGCAGTGCCATTTCTGAGGAGCACAGAATGTGAGAGAACACCCTCTGAGACCGGGTGTGGAGAAAAAAAACCGGGAGGCTGCTTTTGGTGGCTCTCTCATCACCGAGCAGTGCGAGCTGCTGTGCTGGAAAGGGCTGCACAGAAAAGCATCTCAGTTTCACAGCTGCATCCTGCCTCCGAAAGCAAATCAATAGAAATTATGTTACTTTGTCACTTAGGCTTGTTTATGATCAACTTAAGCTGTTTTCCTTGTCAGAGGAGCAAGGCCTCCCCTTTTTGCCACTTGTAAGGGGTTGAGTGGGATCTGTGCTCTGAGGCGAGCCCTGCATGAGCAATGAGAGGCAAAACCGTGCTTGGCTGGGGGATGTTCAATTTTCAGTTTGTTTGCAGGTGCTGACCCGTCACAGAGTCGTGCCAAAGGAAAGGAGTAAGTGCTTCTTGAAGCAGACAAACTTTCCATGTGTATCTCTGGAGTTTATTTGAGTTACTGAGTGTCGTGAGGTACAAAACGTGCCTCCTGTGGGAATTCCTCCATGGAGAAAGGGGTACAAAGGTGTAGTAAAGAGGGTAAGGTAGGGGCAAGTGTGGTTCTTCAGCCTCTTGGTAAGGAAACTCCCCTGGGAAGGAGGGATCAGGGCTATGCTCAGCATGCCAGGAGCAGCTAAAACACTTTTAGCACTGTTTTCTTTAGAAAATAATGAATGAGCCATCACATTTATTATCTGGTCTTTTTACTGCTTCCAAAGTATTTGAATTTTTCAAGAAATTTGAACCCAAACCTTTCTCAAGCAGAGGTGTCAGCCACTGGGCTATTGTATAAATGTTCATCAGCATTTAGTAGCTGTCTTCAAAAAAAGGACTGATGGATGGACCTAAAGTGATGTCAGGAGCCTGTTCAGGTGTGTTCCTACCACCAGACTGTCTGATGCTTGGTAGTTTTCCACGTGCGGCTGCCACAAATCTTCAGTGAAGGCATCAGCCACAGGTTATGTGGAAAGCTGAACACTTACAGTTAGGGAATTAACATAGCATATATTCAGCATAACATAACTGGGTTGTATTCAAGGTATTTTGCAGTCAATCTTAAGTTTTGGGTTTTCCTGTGGATACGCAAAAAATATGTGTTCAGAAAAAAAAAATCACTTTTTGCCACTTACATCTAATAAATTAATGTATACTCATAAATCTGTAGCAGGACTGGGGAATGCTGAGACACAGCAAGATGTAACCTGGTAAGTTGTTAAAGCTCACCCTGAGGCTGCAGCTGAGAGCCAGAGCAGGGTTTTGTCTCCCTGTCCCTGATTTCCCCAGCGGTGGTTGTGGCAGTGCCTGGGAGCCTGACAAGCCCTGCAGGGGAGGGCAGCTCACACTTTCAGCCCTGCTGAAGCTGCCAGGCTTCATTGGCTTCATTGGACTCAGCACCAACCTCCTCATTTCTGCCCCTCCTGGGAACAGCCTGGAATTCCTGAGTCTCCTGATTCCCTCAGCGTGCAGGGCTGCCAAAGCAGCTCCTGGCATTCCAGCCAGCTCCTGCCCTGTTATCAGCAGCCTGATATCAGCTCCAGAGGCTGCTGTCCCTGCAGGCTGCTCGGAGGGAGGCTCAGAAATTCCCCGTTAATCTGGTTTGCTAAATGCCGCAATCTGCTGGTTTTGTTCCAGCGCTGCCATTGTCGGAGTCGATGGGAGATTTGTTTCCTTAAAAAGTGGGATTTGGGCTGCTTTGATTGTTTTGTCACAGTGACAAAAGCAAACCCGAGATCTCTCTGCTGCCAGGGCTGTAATGAACATGTGCAAATGCAGATTTCTGTGGTTTTTTCAAAGGAGCTGCATTCCTTTCTCCATGTGGCTATTCCTGGAGATGCCATAATTGCTAATTGCACCTGCTAATTCCTGCAGCATGCATTAGCTCGCTGCAACTGCTCAGAATTGAAAACCAGAAGGCTGTATGGCATTTTTATATCATGTATAATACTAATCAATGTCATCTTTTTCATCTCTTAATTGTGGGCAGAATTAACAATGATAATCTCTGGAAGGCAGCACCTGCAGCTGTAGCTGAACGAGATAAATTAGGCAGTATTGGGTCAGATTTTGAGGAAGTAAAAGATATTCTGTTTCCATTTTTAAGATGGCAACCAAAAAAAAAAAAGCAATTTTTGCTAAATTGTTTAAACTATTGGGCCTTTTTTCTTTTTAAAGAATGAAAAGAACAAAGGAAAATTAAAGTTACTCATTTACTGAAACAGATTCATGAAATTCTCTGCTAAATGTGACTTTTAAATCAGACAACTCATTAATCCAACTATTGGGGATTAGATGGGAGTTATTTACGGAATCTTAACCAGAGTCAGAATTTGGGAGTGTGGAGGAGAGTACTGGAGAAAGACTGAGAATTAAAATGACACATGTTGCTTCTGCTTAATTAGAAAAGAAAAGGAAATGATGCCAGAACTTTAAATAGGGAAAAAATCATTACACTACTACAATCCGTATCTAAGAATATACTTAGATAGACTTCGTGTTCCAGAACGGTATTTAAAATGCAATTTAAATATTTAAAGTATGTTTGCTTAAATTTTTAAAATAAATGTTGTTGTGGGGTTTTTTCACAGAATATTCTCCTGATGAGATGGCCTTGAAATTTCATATTTTTACTGCAAGTAACATTCTCCTAACGAGTCACGTTAGAGTTAAGAGGATGCCTTTAGGCAAAGGATAAAGTTTTAATTGGATTTTTGAATAATCATCTTTTGAGTCCTACCCAAACTTCAGATTGTGTTTGAAACACAGTTGGCACCCTGGATCTTTGATGGCATGCTCGAAACGTGCAGCTCTCTGCTGTATTTATGGCACAGCCTCCCTGCAGTTGGAGAGTGGTGAGTTTTGTTGGGAAGGACCTTAAAAATCACCAGTTCCACCCCTGCCATGGGACACCTCCCACTGTCCCAGGCTGCTCCAAGCCCTGTCCAGCCTGGCCTTGGACACTTGCAGGGATCCAGGGGCAGCCACAGCTTCTCTGAGCAATAAACAGTCCAATTTTTGCCCAGCTGTTTATTCTGTGTTCATGCACCCAGGATGGGATTTGCTCTCCTGACTCCCTGATCCTCCTGCAGAGCTGCACCCCCAGATCCCTTCCCATAGGGCTGCTCCCCAGCCACTCTTATCCCAGTCCTTATACCCCAGTAAAATTCTTCATCATATCTGTGATTTTCAGCTCCTGTTGCTGATCTTACACCACTGCTCTCCTCGCTGCTTTTCTCTGGCTCGGCTCCCACCACCTTATGCCTTCTTTTATTCTCTTTGTGGCCAGCAGCAGGACTGGTGTCACAGGAGACAGTTTGCTGCTATCCAGATGAAGTTTCCAGAGCTTTACCCTGCCCTGGGTGTCAGGGACACAGCCAGAGAGGGAATTCTTGCTCAGACCCTGCAAGCCAAGCAATGGAGCATGCCGGGGACAGCTAAATGCTTCAAAGAATTTGGCTGTCTGATTGCATTTCCCCTGAGCCTGTGCAAGCAAAATGTTTCAGAGGCTTAAAATCAGGACAGATTTGTCCAGCTTTCACAGGAACCTGGTTATCTCCCAGTTTCACTGGCAGAGCACTGAGGGGAGAAGGTGCTAAAGCATCTTTGTGAAGCTGCAATAACACGCAGCTGAGCACAGTGATACCTGTTCCGCCTAACTTTGTTCTCAAAGAAATATTGAGGGTTTTTCTCTCTGCTGGAAATTGTGGCTAACCGAGGTACGGTGGTGTCAGAGGTGCACAGGAGCTGTCAAGCTGGATGGACTAAATGTTAAAATAATGTCAGGTTACCCTAATCAGGGACAGCTGTCCACTGCTTCTATCCCACCTTTTCCCAAGCAGCCTGTGGAGGGATGCTTGGCAGATCCATGGTGGAAAAACACAGGCAGGATTCGATGAGTAGGAACTGTTCTGTGAGGCAGAGCAGCATGGGTGAGTTTCTCTGTTTCTTAATATGGAGCTGATTTAGATAAGATCACTCAGAGAAACCCTAAAACCAATAAAATGTGGTGCTGTAAACTCCAGTTACCCAGCTGGATCAGGAGCCTGTGCAGTGCTAGGTGAGAGAGAGCCTTAACAGAATGAATGATGTAGGAGTGAAAGCTTTTAAAACAGAACAAGGCTCTTCTCACTGCTACACAGATTTATCATTTCTTTTCCTGAAGGAAATAATTCTGAGGATTTGAGTCTATTCAGTCTGACACAAGTGGCTGAGAAAGGGAGTATTGAAAGAGCAGGCTTTTGATATAAAATATGTTGAAGTGAGATATGTGAGCGCTTTTTCCCTGAAGTGCTCACTCCTAAGCTTAGGCCATTGTTAATGTGATGAAATTTATTAATTAAGAGGAATTTATTCACTATGTTGGCATCTCTTTGGCTGTTTCTCTTCCTCCCTGGTGCAGAGTGTGTCTCTACCAGTCTGTATTCCGTGGGCTTTGATGCATACATAAAAGTAGGAGGTAAGAAAACATTCATGTTTTCGTGTTTATAAAAACATTCTCAATGAGAATAAGCCAGTGTTTGAGGCAAATACGTGTTTGAGTCTGTTCCATGATGCAATTAGGCCCTTTTCTTTCTTTAGCTCGTACTAAACTCCATGTTACAGGTTTATAGAAGGAAAATAAATATTAGAAAAGAGAATAAATGAAATCTGAACTAGTAACATGTTCCACTTTTTTTTTTTTCCCCTCAGTGAATTTATTTATTGGCATATCAGTGAATGTAATTCCCCATAACCAAGTTCATAAAGTGAGGGAGAAAAGAACACTAATTAGATAATCTCTGACTTTTATAGGATTAAACCCTTCCAGCCCACAGATAGACAGCTGAAATAGTGGCTCTGTTGAAATCATCACTGAAACTCCTAATGGCTTTCGTGGAGGCACTGGTGATTTGTCTGCCTGTTTGCTCATTTGGAGTATCTTGATTTATCTCAGGTTTGCTCTTCCTGTGTGTGTTTATTGCTCGTGATGCAGCCTATCAAGCCATGCAGCCCCCTATGATAGCTCTGTGGAGATATATTTAATTTGATTTGCTGCTGTCCCCAGGAGTTTATTCCCTGTCAAACAGCTGCCTGTTGAGGAGAAACCTCAATATAGAAGCACATAATGGTTTATATGGATGGAGCATTTAACAACCACCGGTGAATGGCATATGTCTGGGAAATATGTCCCGAAAAATGGCACGTGCAAAGCCCGTTGTTCTGCAACAGTTATGAGGATCCATCCCCAAATGCAGCACAATGGAGAATTAGCTGACAAGTGCATTCAGGAGTTTATAAACACCTCTGCTGTTGGAATGCCCCTGTGCTGTGCATTTTAGTCCATTATTCCTGAGCAGGTTCTTAATAGAAGGAGAAGGTCCTTCAGCATTCATTCCTGTGCTTTGTTACTCTGCCATTCTTCATCCCTTCCCATCAGGGCTTGTTTCTCTCTCTTTCCTCCTTGTTTCTCTCACCCTCAAAAAAAAAAATAGACTGCTTAAATGTCTAGTGGGCATGACAAAAAAAAATCTGTGTTAACAGGGAATTAACTGAGGTTGCTAAAACAAGAGACGCAGCAAGGCACATCATTTGCATGTGTTAATGGCAGTAGGGGAATGAAAAAATGGGAAGTTCCTGTGCTCCATCACTGCCAGAGCAGTCACTTGGAGCCACCCTGACACTGATCCACTGCCACTGGCTCTGTGCCAGAGTACATCCAGTAAAGTGAATTCCTGCCCTTGGTGAGACTGCTTGCATATTAATTTCAAAGGGCTTCTTTTAACTGAGTGATGAATTTCTGTTATTCCAGTTTGTGTGTGGCTTCTCACATCCCCTCAGGATCGTGCAGATGAGCATGAAATGGGAATGCTGGAATGTCAGGGGAGAATGACATATTCCACTGGGGTTAAAAATGTTACCTTGAACCTTAATGGGGTTTCATGGGAGCTGGATGCCACATTCCCTGAGAACTGCCCTGCCCACTCTGTTTCCTCGAGGTCCCATCCACCCACATTCCCCAGCACTTCCAGGAGTTCCTTACCCCCAGGCTTTCCAGGAATATTCACACATGTATTTCAGGGCTCTGAAGACCTCTCTGACATTTAAACTCTGAGCCAAACCGGTTCATTGGGAGGAAATAGCTGATGTGTCAGGAGGGGTCCGAGCTCCATCACAAGAGTGATGGAAAAGTTCAGGTAACCATTGGAATGGGAAAAGTTTAGGTGCAGAAATCCTTGTTACTGTCCTCTGAAAATCCCAACCTCCTGGATCAAATCCTGGCATCACTTAGAGCAAAGGACAGTGTCCATGTCTGCAAGGACACTTTGGAAATGAAGTTGACCTTTAAGGACAGATATTCTTAAAAGTTTTTTTGTGAATTCCAGTTCCCAAAAGGCCAGAATTCTAATAAGTACTCTTGAAAAAAACCCCAAACCCCATAACAACAAAACCAAAATGGTTTCTTTTCAAAGAGTTATTTGCCACCAGAATTTCATTGGGGTGAGGAAGAAAAACTCAAACTTCCTCACATGCTGCCAGTCAAGTGACTGACACAACTTCCAGCCTCAGCTGAGCTCTTCACATGAACCTATGGCATGCTACTGTAAGCTTCCAGGGAATTGCCCTCTTTAAGGAGAAAAAAGAAAGGACAATTGATATTTGCCTTCTCTCGGCAGGGTCTGTGTGTACACAGGCAGCACATTTTGTGAGCCTGTCCTGTGAGTGACAGACTGTCCCAGAGTGGCCACACGTGCTCTGGCAATGAGAGGCATCAAGGCTTTCTGAGGGGAAAATCTTCAGAGAAACTAATCCAAGTAAATCAGAAAATAGTAATAATCAGTAATAGGATTAAAATCCTGATCCAGATCTTCTTTCATAATTTCTGTAGGCAGAGCTGCTGCATTGGAGTATCAGCACTGTGGCAAATACCCATGTCTGAATCAAGAGTAGGGGAATAACTACAAGGAATAACAGCAACTTTTAAAGTTAATTTTATTTATTTATTTATTTATTTAAAGCTATGTGAAAACATCAGCTGTCAAGCTCTCTTGTGTCTCCCGAGGCTGTCTTAGCCTGGTGATCATGTGCAGGTTTTGAAAATGCATTTTTAACAGTTTTGAAGCCCTGATGAGCTGCAAATCTGAGTGCCATGAACAGAGGCTGTTCTGAGACCTGCTGTGTGCTCCTTGTGGTGCTTCCACACCCAGAAATTCCCATTTGTTCTCCATTCACACCAAAATTCACCTTTCCTTTGCAGAACTCTTTGGTTCTACCCCAAATCTCAGAGAGGCTGCCTTAGCTGAAGCCCACAGAAGATGTCTATAGATCTTTACAGTGTTTGCAGTCTGTAGTAGCCCTTAAAATTCTCTCAGATGTGTAGATTTTTACTGTGCACTGTAAAAGAATGTTTTGCTACTCTTTAGTAATTGTTTCATGCAGTACTCCAGGCACTAAATTCTCCTGTAAATTCAGTAAATCTCTGTGTGTAATAGTAATGCAGTGTCATTTTCTGGAAATTTATTGCCTGTGTTTTAGTTTGGTGGGATGAAGGTGCCCGCGGAATAACGAGTTTATGTGTTTTCAGTTGTGTTTGGTGCCTTTGCTGCTTCTTGGAGAGTGCAGAAACTTCAGGGTACGGCAAAGAGGCCTCAGAAACATTTCAAAATACAAACCAAGTTATTGACGAGGAATAATAAGCAGTAGGTGGTTGCAAGAGAAAACTGGATTAAAGTGAAATTATCACAGGTCACGCTTCTGCTGGGTCAGTACCAGCCTGCCCTGGACCTTCTGGTGTCCTTGAAGTTTTTCTTGAGGAATTTGAAATGTTGTTTTTTCTGTGCTCAAACAAGAAATGTACTTATGTATTTTTAAACAAGGTGTGTTCTGTCTGGGCTCATTGTTCTGAGGAGAATGTTGCTGTGCATTTCCAATGGGCAAAGAATCCAATTAGAGAAGCGTGAGGAGGTCTGATAAATACTGAATCCTGCTTGAAGTGGGAAATGAAAAATGTCTGGAGGCACCAACCAAGCATTCTTTTGAATGCTAACAAAAAAGACATTTAATGCTTTATGGTAAACACATCCAAATATCCAAGATGCTGGAGAGGACATGAATACATGCTCGAGCTTTATGTGTTTGTTGCAGCTCATTATAGGAGTGATCTGGGTTGTGTTTTGAAGCCTTTCTTATGAATAGAGAAGTGCAGAAGAACGTAATAGGTTTAGTTTGTAAAAATACCAGCTGTAGAGTGAAAATCAGCAGAGCCTTTGGAGGAATCAACACCTTTTAGATTCAGTGGGACTTCTCCAGCTTAACCTGGATATGAGATATAACTCCCTGAGTGTAAAACCACATCACAACACGTGGAGATATGAAATAAAGCAGCACAAAGATGGTTTCTGCAAACCCTCTGTAAGTGACTGGGGGTTACTGTTTTATAACAGAGGAGTTTATCTTGGAACTTGTCTGAAGGGATGGGGTGCAGCTGAGCATGGAAATCATCAGAAGGGAACAAGTAAGGCTTAAAACTCCTAACCTCCATTTTCCTCGCTAGCTTCCCCATCAGGAACCCAAGGAAGTCTGCTTCTCCACTCATTTCTGCACCATGGCAGCATTTTGTTGGTAGCTATGTACATTAAAACATGCACATCACCCCTTTGTAGGGGTTTTATTTGTCCAGTGCTGTCTGTAATTCTTTCTAATCTCCTTAAGAGATTTAACCAAAGTCACACCATGAGTGAGAAGGCATAATGCTGTTATTATTCTGTCATGGAATAACAGGAATATCCTTCAGTGTGGGTGATGTCTGTGCTTCCATACCTCAGCTTTTCTATACTCTACCATTTCCTGCCTTTCTGCTCTTTGTTTTCGCTTTGGAATTGTGTCAGTTCTCCCCATCCCCATTTTTTTACATGATGAATAATGCAATATGGGATATTTCCCAAGAGAACCCCTGAGAGAGGTCCACGTGGGACTCACCACGCTGTCAAGGGACCTCTCAGAATCTTCATTTTCTCAGCTGCAGTGCCACCAACTACATGTGTGCGTGCAGATCTTTAATCCTGGGGGTGCTCCCATTTCTTTGCCCTAATTACTGATGTACCCTGGTGAATTATGGCTGCAGGCTGTGTCAGCCTGGGCACAAACTGACACTGATCACCCAGTGCAGCACCAGGCTGCTGGCAAACTGGGAGCCTTCCAGACCGGTCAGCACTAAGGCTGATGCTCCACGCCTGGTTAAACCCCCTTGGGAGGCAGAAAACACATTTCTGCTTCTTTTCAATGCCTCTGCAAAAGATACACTGTTGTCCTTGTTCGTAGGAGACAAACAACTCCCGAAGGTACCAAGGTTTGATTTGCTCATCGAACCTCCAGAACCACAAGCACAGTCCCTCCATCCCTGCCGAGCAGCTGGTGCAGACTCATTGAATGGCTGCATCATTTTGTAGGTGTCAGGATGTTCTTTGGACCCTGCTGGCTCCTGGCCAGGCTGTGCTCCTTATTTCAGTGTCCCATGTCCCGAAAAGATGAAACAAATCTTCTTTCTGCTGTTTCAAAGCTTGTTTATTTTTCTTTCTTATCAAAGTTTCAGAGGCACAGACTGTGCTGTGACCTCCAGGAACACGAGGGCAGAATGGCAATGGCTACCCAAAGCAGGTAGCTTTTATATCTATTATCAACCAGTTAGAAAACTTTACGTATCTTATTTTGTTCCCAAAACCAGTGAATATCAACCTTATTGACATGTCTCCTTTACACTGAATTCTATCTACCAGTTAGCAAACCACAGGAACTCATGTCAGAGAAGACAGGAAGAGAAGAAGAAAGAAGAAGATGAAGAAGAAGCCGACACCCTAGAATCTCCATGTTGGCTCCATATAATATATATAGCAAAACCCAAAAACTATAACTACACACCCTTTGGTACACTAAACAATATCTCCTCATTTCTTTGGTGCTCTCAGCTCACCCAGAAGTGGGGGTAAATGCTCCCATGAGCTTGGTTCGCAGGCCAAGCCTTTTTTGAGGAGCTCTGAGGGTAAGACAAACACCCAGAGGAGCAGGAAAAGTTCCCAGGCTTTTCCTGGACTCCAGCAGTACAGGCTGTGCTGTGTTTGTGGCTGTCCTTCCCTGAAAACTTCTGCTCACTCCACATTTTCCCTGTTTCCAGCAGCCTTTCCTCTATTCACTCATTATTTACACTTCAGTGCCTCCTGTTTGGTGAGATGTTTGATGCTGTGCTTCATGTGACGTTACCTTTGATCTCATGCCTGCTCTCGCCCCAAATGCAAGTTGTCATTCTCGCCTTCTCGCTCTTTGATATCCCCGAACTACTTTTAAAATCAACACCTTTCCTTAATTCCATAATTCCACTCCCTCCCCTGCCCCTCTGCTTTGGGAAACTTCTGTTCTGATTAAGGCAGCCTGTTTTCCTTCCTGCTCACTTCCCTTTGAGATCCCAGCCTGTCCCATGCACTTTTGGATACAAATAATCTGGGTTAGTGTTATTGCTCCCCCGTGAACCAGCTGATATTTAGAAAGCCTTCGTGTTCTGCTTTCCCCAGATAAAAGCAAGAATCAGCTTACATGGATATTTTACTACTCCTTGACTAAACAGTTCTTTCATATATTTAGACAAAATTAGAAAAAGTGTAAATGTGCTGTCGAATGGTTCTTCTATAGCAGTGTAGGTGTGGGTGCAAGTGTACTACAAAATATATAAACATAAATAATCCTTGCTCTCTCTCTTCTTCCAGGCAACATATTTTTCCTTTATAACTCATCCCTGGAGAAAGGTTCATGAGTGAAAAATCATTGCTAACTTCATTTTTTGCCTTCACTGTGAATTTCTTTCCTGGAGCAATGATAAGAAATAATGGATGCAATGTTTTCCTTCAGAATCCATACTGTGCAACAAATTGTCTGGTTTATTTGTTGTTGCCATGTTTAATTTAAGTGTAATAATTTTTCTCCTTGGCTTATCTATTACATTTTAAGTTCAAAGGCTCTTCCAAACCATTTTAGGAGCCAGATCGGTTTTTTGTAGTTAGATGTGGAAACTCAGATTCAGGTCTCAAGTCTCCCACTTCCTTCCTGGATTGTAAAGCAAAATCAATCAGAGGCTACAACTAAAACTGGCACAAGAAGAGAGGTGTTTTCTTAGTGTCCCCAAAAATCAGGCCAGCTGAGCCACAGGAATTCAGGGTTTGTTGGTCTTTATCCCTGTATTCTCAATTTACCTTTCTGTAATATCTAATTCCTGGGGAAGGAATGTTCAGTTTGTTTTAAAGGCTGCGAAACCTCGCCCAACTCTGAGTGTGTTCACTTGATGAGTGCTGAGTTAAACGGTGATGTCTTCTGTCCTTGTGAGATGGTTCTGCTCAAAACGGATTTGGAGAAAATGCCTGGCTGGGCAGATTCTTTTGTCACATCTGAGCAAATTTAGCAAATCCGAGGACAAAAGAATTTCCTTGGTTACATCTTCGTGACCCTGTTTTCTTCATTAGTCAGAAGAGGAGACATTTGTAAGAGCACAGGGTGTGAATAATAACCTCGTGTTCACCTTTTGGTTTGTGGGTCCAATTTATTTTGGCAGGCGAGGAGTCTCATTAATTAAGGATGGGGAAATGGAGATTAGGGAATATTAAATCTGCACTGTCTGGGTCAGGCTTGCTGGCCCCGGTCTGTGCTGATAATTGGTGTCCACCTGGGCAGGGGGTTGGGGCACAGGGTGAATGTGGGTGTGTGAGGCTGTCACGTCACCCCAACCATCCTCATGCAGGGGTGAAGGGGCACTGGGGTGAGACATCGATCCTTGCTCCATGTCCGTGGCACAGGACACCTCAGTGCCTTTTGTCTCCACTGACACCCAGACCCGTCCATGCTGCTGGCACCAAGGGCTACCTGCTGCCCAGCAAACATCAAAACCCATCTTTTACGTGTGTTAAAACCCCCAGGTTTGCAGGAATACAAATTATCCTTTGAGAGCTCTCTCGGAGCTCTTAAACGCAAAAATAAAAAAGTAAATAACATGAAAATGTTGGTTTAAATAGTCTTTGCAGTATCTCTTTAGATCTGAAGAGGATCTATCTGTTGTCATTTTCTATTCTGCTCCTTTGGGTCTTTGAAAATATACAGCTGCTTGCTCACCAGAGGCAAGGGATTTGAGGGCAGGCATTCCTGACGATGCTGCAAATAACTGAGGACCCTTCTCCCCGTGGTGTTCTGAAAGGTTCAGATTGACAGAACCTCTGTGAATTCAGA
The DNA here is from genome assembly GCA_013396875.1 of Vireo altiloquus. Lineage (NCBI taxonomy): Eukaryota > Metazoa > Chordata > Aves > Passeriformes > Vireonidae > Vireo > Vireo altiloquus. The sequence goes on along the minus strand of VZRF01012741.1, from coordinate 3,476,369 downwards.
ATCACTGCTCGGGAATTTCACCCAGCAGAGTAGAGCTCCCATTTCGGGGACATATTGAGCAGTGAAATGCAGTTTTTGGAGCACCAGCATGGGAATGGTGACTGCTGAGAATGAGCTCCTCGGCTTCCAGGCTCAGCTTGGCACAGGGGGTGTTTGTTTCCTCACTTCTCCCTGCCTAATATTTGCTGAATGGTTTTTCAGACGTTGTCTGATCTCTTCTGGCTGCTTTGCAAAAAGGGAAGGGTTCTGTTCCCTGGGATCCTGGGATTAAAGCTGCTTTGTAACCTCAAACCATTGTGGTTCAGCTAAAAGTGAAGCAGCACCGTGAGGTAGGGGTGATGCTGAAGATGGACTTTGCAAAGGAGTTTTCCTCTGATGTTCCAGATCTACGTGACTTGTTCAGGCCCCAGTGGATTGTTCCAAAACTGCCAATATTCCAGTGCCTCAATCCAAACAGATTCTGAATAAAGCAGGAGGACTTGAGGTTTTCATCAGCAGCATGGTGTTTAATATAGGTAATATTTTATTTCTTCTTCTTTAACTCCCATCCCAGATGGGAAAGTTCTGCTGTGCCAGCTTGATTTGTCTCTCCAGGTAGTCCTCACATGACACTTTTGATGGTGGTAAATTGTATTTTTTTCTAAATGAGATTGCTATTATACTCTGCAATCTCATTAATTTCTAAATATCTTCATATAGCTGCAAATCAAAAAGACTTTCTTTCTTTTCTTGTGGGAATTTGAATACATTTTACTGTATTATTATTAAATGCCACTTATGTTACTCCACTTATAATAAGCAAAGAACAGAGCCTTTAAAAAAAAAAAGAAATAGTAAAAACTTACCCTTGCATCCAACCTAGGTGTAATCAATCTTTACTTATTGCAAAAATGTTTGCAATAATCTTTTAAAAATTTACATGTTCCACCAATATTCTCTTCTAAACCCAAGCTACATTTTTTTCCTGCCATCTATAGGTATTTAATCTACTTTGGGCCTTCTAAAGCAATATCTTAAGCCAACAAGCTCTCAGCTGTTCAGAGCAGGCTTAAACTGATGTTCCTGGCCTGTAGCTAACAGGGTGCTTCTCATGCACCACAAGAACGGTAAATAAAAGACAAAGAAATAACCTGGGAACACAATCAAGAGGGAAGAAAAGCACCTCAGTTAATGAAAAGGAGATTGCATTACAGAGCCCTGCCTCCAAGTGCCATTAGGGTGCTGGGTCTCCATCATCTGTAATTCCTGAAATATTTAATTTGCAGCTATGAGCAATCTTTGACACACAAAGAGGCAGAGCTCGCTCAAAAGCAATTTGAAAGTAGCTAAATGCTCCAACTTTCAGCCCCTCTTTATTGCCTGAGATAGGACTGCTGTGCTTTAGAATCTATTTTTCACACTGGTGTGTTCCTTATTTGCTTTGCTGTGTATCTTTGTCTTCTTTCTCTCCTCCATTTTTTGTTTTTAGGTCTGAAACAATCCAGAGCTGGTGAGTTGCCATGAAGGGAAAGACTGCAGTGCAATAAAGAAACCCCTGTAAAGTCAGGGGCTGTCCCAGGGCATTAATGAGAGGGTTGGGTATAAAATCAGGAGGTTCAAATCAATGAACCCATCTCAGCAGACGAATATTGCACAGGACTTCCCACCCAGCCTTTCCTTTGCACAGTGAGGAGCTGATGCAGGCTGAAGTGCTTCATTAAATTCCCACCTGTGGATACATATTCATGGACAAGATGCAGCTCAGGACAGTAAAACATTCCCACAGGGACCTGGAATTCCTGATGTACTACAGTATTCCAGGTTTTACAAGCTTGAGTAAACGGGGAGTTGGGCACCCTTCGCAGGAGTGACCAGGAACAGGCAGAGTTATGAGGTTTGATGCCACAGCTGTGCCAGTTTGTGGTGGGTGATACCTTAGGTTTTAAATTTTATATTTTTCAAATACTGTACTGCAAGTGTAGCTCTGAAGTTTTCTGTAGCTTGTTAAGTGTGTTCTCTATGCTAAGATAGACATAACAAAGCCTCTCCAGCTCGCTCTCCAAGGACACCCAGACCCTCCTGGGCCCAACAACTGCAAACCTTCATCTTGGGGAGAGGGGGGCAAGCTTGGGCAAATTCCATCCTTGCCTGGCTTCTGCTTGGGCAATTGATGCTGATATCAAAGTGGGAAGAACTCGGGAGCTGGCATTGTCCATTTTGGGATGCACTGAGGCAGGAGCCTCTGGAGCCCAGAGTGTGACCTCTGAAGGCCTTTCCAACAAATCCCTCCTTTATTCCTTTATTCCTGTCTGGTCTCTGTTTCTAGGGAGCCATTTAAGGCATCATGGGGATCCACAGGCTGCCCCCAAACTGACAGAATGTGCCTCACTGCTGCTGATGTCACTGGAATTACCATGGATCACTCAAACTGGGGATCTGATGCTAGGATTTGGAGGAAAGATTATTCCCCTTTGGAGTCTTAGAGCCAAAGCAGAACAGAACTGTGACAGAAGCTGAATTTGTCAGAGGTGCTCCCAGAAGCACTAGGGAGGTACAAGAGGGGATTAGGGACGAGGCTCCCTAGTCCAGGGCATCACACAAATCTTCATGGAATTCTGCTGCTGGAAATAAAGCTGTGCTGGGGGTGTTGTGTGCTTTTAACCTGCACTACACTGATGTGAGAAAGCAGGGGGGTGAAAACGTGGAAGTGTGCCTGTCAGAAACGTTGGTCAGTCTGTGAGGTTTAAAATGTGCTTGTAAAAATACACCCTGGGCTAGGGGTTTATGTGGCAGCTCTTAGGACAGAGTCACCATTTTTTAAATAACTGATGCTTAAGTCAGAGGAGAGCAAGTCGTAAAGAAAATTGCATGGAGATCATTTTCTCCTGCTAAAAGGACTTTAGCAAATGAAATGTTTCAGCCTCCATCAGGCAGCCTCTAATTCTGTACATATTTATTCATCTGCTTAACCCTGGGCTCTGAATTGTCCCACTGAGAGCCCCCCTGGTGCCTTGCTCCAATATCTGTGAGTTAAACTGAGTAACAGCAAGAAACCCTGGAGAGAGATCAGGATGCTGCTGCACAAAATGCTGCACAGACACACAGTAAAAAAGACAGACTCTGCCCCAAAATCTCCCAGGTAAAGCCAAGAGAAAACAGATGGATACAGGAAGGAGGCTCAGAGGAAGTGCCAAAATGTTTTGATCAGTCTGAAAGTCAAAAGTCTCTGCAGGCTTGGCTTTTGGAAAGCTTGAGCTTCCAGAAGGGCTCAAAAGAAGAGGAATGAGAAGGGTGCATGGCTTGGGGGTGAAGCAGTGAGAAGACAAACACAAGTCCCCCCTGGAAAACTTAAACCGGTGGGATGAAAACAATGCATATCCACAAATCTTTGCAAGACTGGTGCCCATGTGTTCAGGGTGATTTTTCATATGTTTCTCCTTATGTGTTTGGATTGTGTAGTCAAATCTTATGTGCTTGTGTGTGGGAAAATAATTAAAGATTAATGAATATGTTCAGCACAAAGAAATTCTAATTATGGATAGGATGAGTTCTTCAGCTTAGAAAAATGTTAAGGACAGATATACAGGACAATGTGAGAATAATTTCCATAAGATTGGTATTGCTTTAAGGCAAATATAACTTTCACTGTTTATGACTCTTTTCTCAGATGGTTGCTTTGGAGTTTTTTTTCTTTTTTTGAGGCTTTTTTTAACAGTATTTCCTAATTTCTTTCCTTTCCTTCCTATTCTCTCTATGCCATGGTTGAGGAATTGCCACCATTAATATTTCATAACCTGCAGAGTATGTGCTAAACACACGGAAATGTAGAAACAAATCACCTTTTGGTGTAAATGCAATATTGTGTGGTTCTCAAGGCTGTGCAAAGAAAGGATGAGACTTTATGGGGAGAGAAAACGGAGCAGTAAAAATGTGTCTGGCAAAGCACACTGAGAGTTTTTAAACAGTTTAAACAATTTTATCACATCCTGTAGTGACTTATTAACAGTGCCTTCAACCTTTATATATTCCAATAACAATCTGATGTCTTCATCTTATCTTATGGAACTATAATTGGCTGGATCCAGGTACCAGTGCCTGGAGGCCACACAGCCTTATAGACTTTAATGGCTCATTAGGTATTTATTCACTTTAACTTAAACAGCTCAGCCATTTGTGGAAATGAGCCCTTAAAATAGAATTAGGATTTTTTTTTTTTCCCTTCACCTAAATGTGGAGTATAACTTGAACTGCCACTGAGTTTAAATTTCCAGATCTGCCAGTTTAATTTGGCTTTGCTCTCTTCCCTTTTCAAAATGGGTTGTGGCTTTGTCATAACTCCTTGTGTTGAAGAGCTGTGCTGGTGGTACTGAGCACTGCTTGAATGAAACAGAATGCTTCCTTTAGTTAAAAACCAAGCCAACCCCCACTAAATGTGTGGTTAATGTCTTCTGATAACTCACGCTGACAGGTGTCATCTCTGCAGGCTCTTTCAAGCCTTTAATCGTCAGAAAACAGAGACTGGAGGGGTCCTAATTAATCCAAATTTTGGCCAGGGTGGTGGGTGGTTCTACAGCGCAGTTCAAAATAGCACAAGCCTGGTGCTACACACATGGTGCACCTTGGGCAGTGTCCAAAACCAGGAGGCTGGGAGAGAAAAAGGCTGTAAAAGGTAACAGAGGATGGGGAGAACGTGAGGGTGAGTTCCTTAATGGTTCCAGCTGAAGCCTCTCTCTGTGTGCTGAACCCAGTTCTCCTTTACTCACTGATCTGGCAGGCCCAGCACAGAGGAGAATGTGTTTTTTCCTGAAAAAAAAAAAATATATATAATTACATCATTGAAAATATACCATAACCACAATGTTGTTGAATGGTTTTGTTGCAAATTGTGAGGGGAATTTCTCTTGGGTTTAGAGGAATATAATTTCTATAATGGGGAGGATATTTTCTTTGTGTGGAGCCCCTGGCAGGTTCTCAGTGCCTGCAATATTTTGCTCAATTTAACTCTTGTCCTTCACTGCCCAGCGGTGTCCCCTGAGGGGCGATGGCAAGGTGGGCATGGCCTTGGGAAAGAGAGGGAATTATGTGCAGGCTGCCATGGAATTTATGGCTGCATTTGGCTTCTTGGGTCACCAGGGGCTCTGTGGGAGGAGAGAGCTCCTGCTCCTTGGGATGCTGGCTCTGGCAGATCGCTGGTGATGACAGGTGAACATTCTGTTCTAGAGACAAGCTGCACAATTTTCCACCCTAATAGGTCTATTTCTTTCCCTTACCGTTAGGCTCAGGCTCCACAGCCAAAAAGATGTTTTATTTCATGAATGCATAAAAAAATAAATCTGGAAATTACTTTTTAAGCTGCCGTTTTTCCATGTTTCCTTTGTTCTTTTCCATTATTTGGAGTGGTCTGGAAATGTCTGTATTTGCTCTATTTTGTTGAACAGTACATTGCGTATTTTGCTGGGGAAGCGTGGCTTTGTAAAGGGAAAAAATATAAAGCTCTCAAAATACTTGGGAATAAAAATGGTGCCTTTAATATGAACAGATTGTGATGGACTCTGAACCCCGATGGGAGTTGAGGGCTAAAATAAAGCATTGTGAGAGTTGTGGTCTGAAGAGTGAACAGGATGGAGCAGAGGCAAAGCAGGAGCTGCTTGTTCCTCCGTGGAGAATTAGAGCAGTAAAATACTGAAAGGCTCTGTTCCAAAGGGATCATTAAGTGAGTTTGTTACTTTAATTCACTTAGAGTGGTGCTTAAGGACAATTTGTTCCTGATTCCCCCTGCCAGCTGAAGCAAATGGTTTTCTTTTCTTTTCCTCCCTTTTCACCCGATGGGACTGCAGAAGGGGTTGTGAGAGGGAATGGCCGGAGAGAGGAGCCTGGCTCCTCAGGCACATCCCCTTTCCACCATCCCCCAGCTCTTTTCTGCACGCTGAACGGTGCCCACAACTCCTAATTCCTGATTTAAATCCATCTCAAGCAAGAGCCAGAGGAGTGCATGAGCAGTGAGCTCTGTCTGGTGATGGAAGCTTGGTTGCCCTTTATTTTCATTGCAGAGTTTTTGCTGCTCTGGGGCTGCTCCCACTGCCCAGCACCTTTGACATAAGAACCCCTTATTGTCTGTATGAAATGTCCATTATTGTCTGTATGAAACGTCCATTATTGTCTGTATGAAACGTTTCTTTGAATTTTTTCTTTGAAGAGCAATATGTGTACATAGTTAACCCCTGGGCAGCTCTTAAGACTCCCTCTCTCCCCTGATAACCTTGTTAAGTTTAGAAAAGGTGCCTTGATGTTTAAATCCTGCAGACTCGTGGGCTGATGCCCCTTGCCTTGGGTACTGAAGAGATGGCAGTGAGGGCAGGGTCAGGAGCTGGGATTCACACCTATCCTGCTCCATCCCATGTGGGATCAGACATCACACAGGGAACAGAGGGATCACTGTCCCTAAACTGTCCCTAAACCTCCTCTCTTGCCCTTTCAGTAGTTCCATTAGTAGGACAATGATTCTTCTGGGACGAGACACCACTAAGCCAATATTTCTTCCTAATGAATCCCAGTATTCCACAGAGCTCCCGAGCTGGGCCTACCTCTGCTTCATGCAAAGGAGCCATGTTGACATAATATATTTAGACTTGTCTAATGTGTTTGACTTAGCACTGCACAACATTCTGATTAAAAACAATTATCGCTGCACAAAATCGGCGTGGCACATATTAAACGGCTCCCAAACTGCCTGGATGACAGCTTGTGGAGGGGGAGCTCTAAATCTGCAATCAGCACTCAGGGGAAGTTTCCAGAGAAGTTTCCAGAGACCCCTCTGAGGTCTGGCGGTGGGCTGGGCACAGAAACTGCAGTGAAATTTTGCTGTCCTGGTTTGGGATGGGGTGGAGTTCATTTTCCTCTGTGTTTGGAACTCAGTGTGAGGATGGTGTGGGAAGTGCTCTGATGGTTTTGGTTGTTGCTGGGTGGTGCTGGCCCTAAATCGAGGCCTTCCCAGTGATGCCAGAATGATTTTTTGTTTTTTCTTTTATACCCCCCTTACACACTCTTTCATAGTTTTGTGTGTTCTCAGTGCTTTTAGCCTATATATTTGTGACTTCCCAAGGCTGATAACTCAGCTCAGCCCCACGGCACCGTTAAACCAGGAGAGCAAACATCCTGGGAGCCCCAGACACCAAGGGCCTCTCCAGAACACATTTTGGAACCTCAGACAGGCCCAGCCAGGGGGAAGGTTCCTCACAACGAGGGCTTCACTCCAGCCTCTCATTGGGGAATCTTTGATAAATATGTTAATTTTTCAAAGCCTATAATTGTGTGTATTTCGGTGTAACACTGTCCATGCATTTTCAGGGCATTCCACCTGGACCAAGTGCTGCACCCAAGGATCCTGAAATAAATCCCGAGGTAAAAAACCCTTTTCCCCATAAACCATGTTTTGGTTTTAATTTTAAGACCAGGGAAAGACAACACCAGTGGCACTGCAGTGAGGAGGTGCAGGAGTGGCCAGGAGGGAGCACGGCTGGGACAGCAGGGCCAGACTGCCCACAGGGACATCCCACACCACAGAACATCCTGCCCAGTACAGGAATGGGGGAACTGGTTCTGGGACAGCAGGGCCAGACTGCCCACAGGGACATCCCACACCACAGAACATCCTGCCCAGTATGGGAACTGGAGGGAATCGGCTCTGGGACAAGTTGGGCATCACTCAAGGGGTTATGGACAACAGTAGTGGGCACCCCTTTTATTTGTAGGGTGTTATCTCTCTCTCTCTCTCCTTTTTACTACAATTCAATTAGTAGAAGCAGCATACTTTGCTATGTTTCAATTATTAAACTGTTTATCTCTCTTTATCTTCACCCATGCACTTTTCCATCTTCTTTTCTCCGCCAGTTCTGCTGAGGCAGAGGATTGAGGGAGTGGCTCAAGGCCAACCCACCTCTACTTCCTTTCTGAAAAGCTTCAGAACAACTTGCTGATGTGGAAAACTCAAGGTAATCATGGTATTATCCGGTTGGAATGAGGGTTCTGATGTGCTTTGATTAAAGCCCACGTGAGGGAACAGCTTGAATGAGGCACAGCAGACATTTCCTTAATTTAACAAGCCAAGGCAGGATGAGATCCAGTTAATTTTGCTTCAACTATAATGACTCATTCCAATTGAAGTTATGGCCCTGCAGGTCAGTGGAAAAATAACTGCCCTGTGTTGACTTTGAGCCAAAACACAGTAACTCAGGGACTGAAGGCAGGATGGGACCTGTGGCAGAAACCTGGAGCCAGCAGAAATTCCAGTCAGGCTTCAGGTGCTAAAATTTCACACAGAGACCTGCAGAAGAGTTTTCATTATTTCATTTTATCATCTCATGATCTGTCCCAGCTCCTGCCACAAAACATGCTCAGGGTGCAGGAGCTACCGAGTGACACATTTTGACCTGGATTACACTGGAAGTCACAGAGATGAAAGCAGCGTTCCCTTCTGGTATAAAATTTCCATGAGGCTGAATGAGATCACAGCCTGTAATGACAGTGCTCACTTTCTCCTAGCACCACAAATTATTAGAAGCAGAATTATAGCGTGGTGATTTCACGTCAGAGGACAATGCTTTATTAGAGTTTGATTTACTTGGTAATTTAAGTACGCTGAATCAGAGCAGGGGAAATTGCTTTAGAAGTAATTTTTTCGTTAGCTCAGTTATTTTTGTTTTGTTCTGTCTCTATTGTGACCTTCATCAGGGTGTAAGGGATCCTGGAAAACAGAATAGGGTTTCTTTGAGCTATGATTCACCCAAATATAACACTGGTGAAACAGAAATGTGCCAAGGGGACAGAGAAGGTCTAAGGGATTTGGAATGATGGTGACCTAGATATGAACATGGAATGGGTTCTTTTCCTGATTCCCATGAAGAGGAGAACAGCTCCTGTTGATTACTAGCTGCCCACTGTTGAGTCACATTTAATTACTCAAGTGGGAATTTACATCACTTCGTTTTCCCATGTGTGAGGTAAAACTGGTCTGATTTAGGAATGGAGGTTCTCCATAGAGTCCAGAGGAAAGAATTAAACATCTCCAAAGGTGATCCTCCTTGTCTTGGGTTCCTGAGAGAGGTGGGATAACACAACCTCTACAAATACCTGTGTTACTACAGATAGCGAGGTAATTATTAATGAGATGCATTCTGATGCCTGACTTGGAGTCTCCAGCAGAAGAACTGTTTGGAGTTGCTGCAGACAGCCCAGTCCCTCTGCCCGTGGGTTCCCATTCCCTGCTGCCCATCCAGCTGCTCCAGCTGTGTGTGGAGCTGTGCCTGATCCCTGCCCTCACCCCTGCTCCAAGGCTGGAAGGGTGGGAGGGGGCAGGCAACAATCACAGCAAGGTGAGCAGGCAGGGGTTGCTGCTCAGGAAATCTTTAACTTCCCATTAAGGCTAATTGATCCTTTTTTTTTTCACAGGCACATCAATTCCATGCAGACACATCCTCTGCTGTTGCATTTTCTGTCGAATTAACCCCCCCAGCACCCCACCCCGTGTACCCTGGGACGTGCCACCCACCCCACCCTGCAGCTCTGCCATATCACCTCTCAGGGCATATAAGGAGGACACCAGAGGTTAGCTAAGCAGCATTTCAGCGTGTTTGATTACCAGTTTGAGTTAATTAGTGGGCTGCATGTGATCTCTATTAATTAGAGCATGCTCAAGCCTTGATAAAGTGTGTGTCCTCCTAGCACAGCATAATGGCTTCACAAAACCCCTACAAACTGTGGTTAATTAGAGGTGCATTAGGATTTCAGGATTTAAGGGAAGGAAAAAAAAATAAAATACCTTTTTTTTTTAATGATTGTAAGATGGTTCTAAGAAAAGCTTTCCATGAAGTGAAGGTAAGGATGGAGGTTTTTTTAAAGAAGAAATGATTTGGTGGAAACAATTTTTCCTTGGTTTGACAGCTTTGTTCTGACTGCATTATCTGTGGGAAGAACAAGCTTGGGATAGAAAAAAACAGGCAGGGGGGACACATTTCTTCAGTGGAGCGGAGGAAAGATGGTAATCTATAGTTGCTATTTCCTTAAATTTGATAGTGAGCTCTACCCAGCTGTGAAACCTCCCCGTGAGGGCTCAGCTCCCACTTCTCACAGCCCCAGCTCCCATCAGAAATCCTTGTTTTGTCCCAAAATTAACATTTCCTGCTTGTTCTCCTTGGTTCCAACCCATTTGATGCTGCTCTTAGAGGCAGTCCCTGCCCAAACCTGGCAGCAGGGCTGTGCTGCCCACACTCTTCAGGCTGAGGAAAACACATTCGAAAATGGGGACAATTAATTAACCTTTTGCTTTTAGTGAGTGTTCCCTTATTTCTATTTACCTGCCATTAGGGCTGAGAGTAGGATTATCAGTTCAGTCTCTGGGTTTGTGCCAGTTTGGCTCCTTCAAACAAACTTCCTGTGGTTGGTGTGAGCTCCAAGCAGCAGCTTCCCAGCGAAAATTTTTGTTGCCTCTGTAGAAACTTCCACATTTTTTTCTGTTTGTATTGATCGAAACCCTGAAGTTCTTTGCCCTTATTCTGGCACAGCTACCCTCACAGCCTGTGAGAGCTTAGGTCGAGCACAGAGAGGGTCTTTGTTCCACTGGGTTCCATAAAATTCTTAAAAAATAATGGCACTGAGCGCTAAAGATAAAGGTTATTATATTTACTGTTTACCCATACATAAATTATACATAATATTTAATAAAATTAAACTTTGATGAGCTCTGTGGAACTGGCGATGTTTAAATGAGAGTTTTGCTCTTTCCCCTCAGTTATCTGGAGCGCAGAGTCCTTCTGCACCATTAGGAATTGTGTGTTTACACTGATTCCCTGCAGCACTGGTTGAAATCTTCAACTGCTCCTCTCCCAAGGATGAAATCCTATGGCACAGAAACTCCAGTGCAATGGTAAGCTCAAATATAGATGTGAAATTAGTTTCAAAGCAGATTAGAGAGTATTTGCGTAGCTATTGTCTATCCAAGTCGTTTTGCAGGACATGAAAAGCAATCAGCTTCTTTTTAGGAGGCCTCTTTCACTTAGCAAGCATCTTGATTAAGATAGATGCAAATGCAGCTCTGGCTATGTTTAAAATGGTGGCTGATCGTGATTCTTTTAATCTAAGGCCTCATTTCAAATGACTACAGGAAATGGAAGAGTTGCTGGGGGAAATGTGGCATGTGCTGTGTGGATAAAGCATTTGCCTGGGTAGACAAACAATTTTCAAAAAGAAAAAAAGAGGAGAAAACCAGGAAAAAAAAAAAACAGCAAAAAGGAAGAATTAAAACAAATAAAAAAGCCCTGCCATTTCAGTAGCACCTAAGATTACCCAATATTTCTTCCAACAAAGCAGTAGGAATGATTCCCAGCACTGTTGAGTCAAACCATCAGAAAAGACGTTTTAGTGCATTGTAAAAGCAAGATCAACTTTTCCAATTCCCTGAAGAAACAAACAGATTTCCCCTGAGTGCAGCCTCACAGCACAGCAAATTCTCCTGCCCAGACTTCTGTTTCCTTAAACCTCTCTGGAGTGTGGCCAGCAGCAGGACACACACCTGAGCCACCTCCCTGCTCTCCTTAAACCTCTCTGGAGTGTGGCCAGCAGCAGGACACACACCTGAGCCACCTCCCTGCTCTCCT
>VZRF01012741.1:3308895-3464533 GCA_013396875.1 Vireo altiloquus | reverse complement strand
CCTCTCTGGAGCGTGGCCAGCAGTGGGACACACACCTGAGCCACCTCTGAGCTCACAAACCCAGGGATATTCAGAGCATCTCATTCCCCTGCCGATCCAGCTGGAACATGAGGATTCCTCCCTTTTCCCTGGACCAGAGAGGTGGGAAGGACCAAGAGCAGTTTAGAATTCCGAGAGGGACAGCGAGGGGAGGCGGGTGCAGGTGTGGAAGAGTTAATTTTGGGAGCTGAGAGCAGCAGGAGGAGGAGGAGCACAGAGTGGTGCTTCCCGGTAGATGGCTCCATGGTATTCCAGAGCCTGGCTTGGTCTCCATCAGACCTTTTAGCTCCAAACAGATGCTCGGAGCTTTGCCTGTTCGTTCGGGCACCAGTGTCATGGGAGGGTGTCTTTTTTTTTTTTTTTTTTTTTTTAATATGATTGCTGCTTTTCCCTCTGATCACAACACACGAAACGCCAGCAGGAACTTCCTCGGTGGAATCCCAGGGCATGGAATAAACCAGCCCGGGGAGGGCTCACGGGCTCAGTGGGGACCAGCAGCTGATTCAGCCCTGCTGAATTACTGGCTGCACATCTATCCAGATAGAATTTAACAAAGCAAATTAAGCTTGTAGCGTAACTCGAGGATACTTCACAAACGTCGCTCTCAGATTCAGAATTTTTGTCGTTTTGTCGTTCGGGTTTTTTGTTTTTTTTTGTTTTTTTTTTTCAAAGAGCACAATATGGGATTGATGAGTCTTGTTATTTTGCCTATAAAGAGAGGTCTTAAATGCTCTACAAAAGCCTGCCAAGTGCAGCCATTCAGTTCTACACCACAGAACCAGATGAGTTTTGCTCGAGTTATAAAATGCATTAATTCAAGATTATACCCCTGTATGCTGTGGAACATATGTAGGTATAGCACAAAGCTGACAATTTGTCAGGCCCTTTTCCAAGCCCTTTTCATGAAGAATGAGGTCCCATTTGGATCAATTACAAGTGAATAGGCATTACACACTGAAATCCATGCCTTTGTTGCTTAACAGTGCAAAATATTGTTGGTATAATTATTTTTGTGTAGTCCTCTTGCCCTGTGGCACCGATCCAAACGCGATTCCAGCTCTACCTGGCTCTAACCCAAGACCACTCCACATCAGGCCCTCAGGATCCTAATTCTCCCATTCAACTGACTATGACCAATGTCTGTGTGGTTTTGGTTCAACATAGACTGGTACACGAAGGGAAATCCAAACATTTCTTCAGTTCAGTGGTGTTCTCCAAAAATTGCTCACGTCTCCTGTGTTTTTTCAGCTCCTCACGGGTTTCTCCTTTGTACTTGATGCACTTTTAAGTTCTATATTCCTGAATGTTGTTATGTGACATTATTTCTGCACTGTGGCCCCTGGAATTTTTGGGGCTCTTTGATCATTCTGATTTTAAGCTCCTGATTACACACAAGCAGCCAAACTCCCCAGCTTTTCTCAGAAAGAGCTCGCAAGAAATGCCTCTTCATGCCACACAACATAAACAATTGCTAAAATATGCAGATCAGGAAAACTAATGATGTGTAATACTACAATGTTTTAAATGTCTTAATTTAGTTTATAGGCACTCCAAAAAAAAAAAAAAAAGGAAAAAAAACCAACCCACTTAGGGAGCCAAGCATCAATAACATGAATCTGCTGTAGCTGAGTAATTACCTCTCGGTGATGAATTCTTAAATATTAATTTGCTGTGTGCTATTCATCATGTGCAACAGTGAAGGCAAGGCAAAATCAAGACTCTGAAAGGAGAGAGTTTATTTTTTTTTCAGCCAAGGTGCAGAGTTGCCTGTTCTTTAGGCTGGCTTGTCCCCCTTTTCCTTCCATCCATTGATCCAGCTCCCAGAGGCAGTTTGCTGGCAGGGGAAGGGCTGAGGTGACATCCCTGTGTCCCCTTCCTGAGGTGCAGGAACCAGCCTGAGGTGCTGCTTGTGGGAGCAGGAGCTGTGAATGTCTCCCAGGTTTATCCACGTGCTCCTGAATGCTGCAGCATCCTCCTAGGGTGGCCAAAGAAATGCTGATGGGTTGATTTTTTGCCCTCAGCAGAGAAGTGCAGCTCCTGTCCGTGGAGGGTTCGTGGAATATCTCTGCAGAAGAGCTCCTCTGTGACCAGGGTGTGTTTGAAAAGTGCAGCAGGTCAGAGATTTAGACCCAGCTAAATTCGGCTGAGGGACATCAGACACTAAAGGTACTTCACCTACAACCCTGATTTAATCTGTCTCATGGACGATATGGAGAAAACCCAAGCATTTAACACTGAATCCAGAAATGTCATATTTATAATGGATCTAAGGTGATTCCTCATGCTTTTCCACCAGGAAAACTTCACTGCTTGGGCTTCATGCCTTCCTTGTCCTGTGAGAGAGGCAGTCAGTACCTAAGACAGATAAGCAGAAGGGAAAAGTGGTTTATTTCATACACCCTGAAAATAAAAGGAACTGCTTTGGAGAATTTTCTCCTGTGCTGAGCACTATTGATTGGGTCGGGGGTATCTTGATGCACAGCTGCTTTCTGCTGCTGTGGTCACTCTTTGTTAGGGTTGTGCTGTGGTCACTTCGTTGGGGTCATGCTGTGGTCACTGGGATTGCAGATCTCTCTGAGGGAGAGGGAAACCTCAACCCTGTTGGAAGTTTCTCGTTCTGCTGTTAAGAAGTTTTCTCCAAGTACCCCACTTAAGACACAATGCCAGTACACACTGGGGTGGAAAGCAAAAGGAATCCTGCTTTTGCTACTTATTGATGTGGGATTATTGAGAGGTGATTTCAGCCACTCCGGGCCTCGAGGGTCTAATTAAAGTGACAAGTCTCCACAGAGCCTGGGATGTTACAGTACTGAGTGGCAGAAATAGGAATAAAAATCACTCCTTTTCATTGTCTTCCTTGTTGAAATGTGTCCAATTGACAGGAGAGGGGCATCAGGGTGGGCATTTTCTTTCATATGGGAAGCAGTGGAATGGGCAGTGAGAATGCTTGCTCAGTTTTTATCTCTCACAAGGATTTATCCTGCAGTAAAATAGGGATAATTCCAGCTCCATTCTCAAGGGAGTTCTGTGAAGTGCAGGATTTTTCCAGGTGTTTCTCAGATTTCCTGCAGAGTTTTCCATGGTTTATAAGCCAAGCTATGGATCCGTATGTGGGGGTTGAAGTGTTTGCAGCTCTGTATCAGGTTTGGCTCTCCTCCCCTTTGGGGTGCTGTGAAGTTGGTGACAAAATTCCGGGTAAAATCTGCTGGAAAAGTATCTCCACACAGGCTCAGATTCCACATCTGTGGCCTTTCATCAGAGCTTTCCCATCCACCTTTGCTCGTGCATTCCCTCTCTGCTCGTGCTTCCCATCCCGAGCCAGCGAGAGCATGCAAGATTTGTGCCACAAACCCATTCTTTTATTAAGGAGCAGCTAATGGAGAAGAAATCACATTCTGGATCACCAATCCCTCCGGGAACAAAGTCTCTTGGAACCAACAACTGCAAAATGAGGCAGCACACTCAGACCTTTCCCACTCTGTGCTCCTTGGGCTGATCCCCCAGGGAACCAAATTTTCCACTCCTGCATCACCCACTTGGGGAGTTGTTTACTTTCCTTTAGCACAAAAATTTTTAAATGATACTTAATCACACCAAAGAGCTTTCTTTGCCTCAGACGAATTGTGTATTTACACACAATTCTCTAATTGCTTACAACATGTTGTCTTCCAAGTGTAACACCTGCTTGGGGAGGCTGCTAATTTAGATATAACAAGATAAACGGTGGAGTTCTGAGTTTTGTATGGAAGGCAGAAGAAAAGCAATTAAAAAAATATAATTGATTAAGATTACATAATAATAGGGATAATTTTTTTTCATATTCCATGGCAGCTTTTATAGAAAATGATTTATTTTCCTGCTGAAGAAAGGAAATTTTCTGCCAAAATTTGGCTTCATTATAGGACAGAAATGAGAAAGAAAAATCATGCCTCCTGTTTGAAAATTAGGATCCTTTAAAGACATGCAGTTTTACAGCCAAAAAAGGGCCTATTTCTTGGCATGTGAAGTCAAGGAAGAGGAACTCTCTTCTCCCACTGTCCCTTTGCATCCTGGAGCCTTTCTGTGCAGCTACCCCTGTGCCCCCTGGAGCTACGATGGATTTCACTGAGTTTTCCATCTCTGCTTTTTGCTTTCTTTCCCTTTCCCAGCCCTCACTGCAGAGACCTCTCCAAAGTATTTTCCTTCCATTTGAGGCCTCCTGCCTGGAACAGTGGGGATATAATGTTCTTTGAGGCTCCAGAGGCAAGGCTGGGTAACTGTTGGCAGGTAGAGCTGTGTCCGTCCTGGTGAACTCTTTCAGCACAGAGTTGCTTCCTTTATTGACAAAAATGAGTTTCTATTGCCCTTATTCTGCTCATCTCGCTCTGCTCTGTGCGTCATAAACCAAAGGGAATATTTGGTTCTGGTTGCAGAAATGCTGGTAGAGATGAAGCACAGGGAAACGGCCTGGGCTGAGAAAATAATTTTGATTTCGCTAACCATGTCTGGTGTATTGTGTGAGAGTGTAACTAGGAAATAACTGTATGGGGATGTTGTGTCATTTTTTTTTATTCCTACCATTCAATTTCATCTGTGGCTTTTCTTCCTCCCTAGGATGTAACTTTTCTCTTCTGAGAACCTAGATGTGCTTCACAAATTAGTGTTCTCTCAAGCTCCTATGCATTTAAATGTAGTTTGTCTCCTTTTTAGAAATTGAGGGGAAATAGGATTCCACTGTGTCCAGGCAGATGAGTTCTCACTTCCAAGCTCGGTTTTGGTCCATTCCCTGAGTTTCTGAGTTGGTAAACCCAGTTCCCTATGGCTCCAGAAATGTTTTTCCCTTTTGCCTGTGGCCTCATTACCTGTTCTTCACATTCTTATGAGCCACAGACCATCAGCTGTGCTGTGAATCCTCTGCCTCCTGTCCTTAAACCCCCAAAGCCTTCCCAGCTCCCAGCAGGACCCAGCTGTGCCCATTCCCTCCCAGCCCTCACCTCAGCTCTTTTTAAAGGCAATAGGACACAACCTGATACCCAAACTCAGCCATCACAGACAGGGCTTTAACTGAGCTTTGTGGGCTCACAAATGAGTCTGAGCAGAACTCGGATCTTGTGGTTTCAGCATTTGCTTTCACCAGGGAGAATCCCTGTAAAGATGGCTCTGGTAAATTCACTGCAGCGCCTTTGATAACTGTGCTGTGACAAATTGTAGTTATGCCCCACAATGCAGGGCTCTGATTGTGTTCACAGAATATTTACACGTTGGTGTAAAGTCACTTCATGTATATTCTTTTTTCCCCCCGAGGAAGATATTTTGTTTTACCTCTAGGTCTAGCTAAGTCCTACATGAATATATATGGAAGGTGCAGGAGGGGGCTGTGGAATAACACGTTTTGTTCTTTGTACTTGGAGTCCATTCTGTGCTGTACAAAGCAAACAGCTTTGCCACCTGCAGCTATTTGCGAGCCAAAACGAAACGAGCTGATGTTCTCTGTCCTGTTCCAAGCATACAGGTGTCACTGGAAGGGAGGTGTTACTGCCATTGGCAGGGCTCTTGATAGTGCCAGCACAGAGCCCAAATGGCTCTGCCTGGAAATTGCCCTTTGCTCTGCTCTGGGCTGCCTGGCTGAGCTTGGTCTGTGCCTCGTTAACAGGGAAACAGTCTCTGTTTTAATGTTTCTGCTTCAGCAGTGAATGTGATTCAAAGTTCATTAAATCACTGGGGTCTGTTTACTGAATGCAGAGGCCATTAAACAACCTCTTGGGCTCCTTTTGAGAAAAGATCTTCATTTGCAAGGTACACCAGACCCGTTCTATCCTCACCCATCTTCTGGTCTATGACAGCGTTGTTACCTATAATTTTCTAGAATAATAGAATGGTTTCGGCTTGAATGGACTTCTAAATATCCCAAACTTCCTATAATCAGCCCCGAAATCTTCAGCTGGATCAGGTTGCTCAGAGCCAGCCTGACATGGAATGTTTCCAGGGCTGGGCATCCACCACCTTTCTGAGCACCCTGGGCCTCATCATCCTCATTACAGAAAATATCTTCCTTATATCCAGCCTGCACAACCTGTTGGAATTTTGCTGTGGAAAAGATTCAGCGCTGTTGAAATGAAAACTTTTTTTTAGGGAATGCATTTGGTAGTTTTTGACAGGAAGAATTTCAGATCTAAAGTAGAATTTCATTGGCGTGTTCAGCCTATTCACAAAAGGAAGCAAGGCAGTGATTGCTCCCTTCCCACTTTATCCATCAGTCAGGATTCCTCTGACTGGGAGGGCAGGAGGTTTCCATGCTGACAGGACACAAAGTTTTATTCATTAGTGCTTAATTGATCAGCATATTCAGGGAACAGAATAATCTGCCTTACTTCCCTTTTGTTGCCTCCAAGATTCAAAAGGTTTTCAAATTACTTTGTCATTCCTGCCCTCTACCTCACTCCAAGAGTCTTGGATGCTTTAGCTACTGTTATTATTTTTTTTTTTGAAACTTAGGGTTAGTTACTGAATTCAGCCCTGAAAGTGAGATTTTAGAAGTTTTATTCTCATAATTCTACTAATACTGTTACTAAATCTGGAGGAAGGTGACCATAATTTCAGCAGCCATGTTGAAGTATTGGCTCTTTTAGTTTTATTGTTGGCTTCTGAGCAGGACTGAAGAGAGAACACAGAGAGAGGGAGCAGTACCAGCTGAGAATCCCCTCACCTGAAGTGGGGTCTGGTTCAGAGGTGAGGGAGCTGGGGGAGAGAGGCTGTGCAGCAGCAGGGGAGTCAGCAAAATGAGAAAGCTTGGCTGAGGCAAGAGAGAAAAAAAAACACCAGCCATGCAAATCACGACAGATAGGCAGGAGAAAAACACACGTGGTGGCCCTTGAGCCAACAGGGACTCAGAAAAATCACGTTATCATCGGGTTGGAAACCCCAGCAAATGCACTTGGCAGAAGGAATTTACTTAGATATAGCTCCAGAAAATCCCACCAAGGATCTGCTGTGACATGAGAATGCTCTGCATTATCTCCCAGCACGCAGGGGGCTTTGGGATGCCACGTGCTGCATGGCAGATGACTTTTCTGTGTCTCAGGAACCCCTCTTCCTGCCTTCTTCGTGAGCCAACACACTTCGACCATGCAAAAGATTTGGGAGAGGCTGCTTGCTGATGCTTGTGCTGTGAAATGAGCGTTTCAAACAGAGTGTCTGGATTGTTTTCATTGGCCATTTGAGGGTAGTTCAGCTGGCTTACTGCTTTTATTCCCATAAAACCACTTAATATAATTGTGGGGAGTGAGCCATTGCAAAACAAGCCACGATTCTGAGTGTGCCTGTTGACATCACTGTCCGATTTTGGTCCTTGGTATGAATTTCATTAGCTCAGAATGCACAAACACAAGTCTCAGCAGCAATCAATACTTCACTAATACACCATAAAGCACCACATCATACATTTACATCAGTGATTAAAACCTGTGCTGTGCTAATGCAGAATGTGGACCAACAATGCTGCACAGGGCATTTATCAGCACTGCTGAAATTCAGAGAAAGGGCTCAAGAAACTGCAGCAAAACAGAGTTCCTAAGCAGGGCCTCTTGGCTGCAGTGAGGGGGTTCTACTCCAAGTTATCAGCCCCGAAATCTTTGGGTGTTTTTTTTGTTTTTGTTTTTGTTTTTTTTTTGCTTGTTTTATTTTTTCTTTTGGGGATGACAGTGATTGTGAAAAGAATCAATCCTCTTGTCAGCTGTACTCATTTCTGGGCTCTGAGATTAGAGTTTAGTTACTCAGAACAGTTCTTTTGGAAGACCAGTTCTGTGGTTATTTCAGTGATTTAAAGCTGTGTGGGAAATGACTGCTGTGCTCCTGACCCCCAAAGACATCTGTGACTCAAACTTTCCCATTTATGATATGATTATTGTGGCCTAGGTAACACAGGTGGGATGGGGAACATGGGACAGCATCAAATCCATGAAAACAGAGCTACAGCTCTTTGCACAAATCTCAGCAGGATTTGGATCAGCTCCTCAAAAAAAAAAAAAAAAGGAAAGAAAAAAAGAGTTTCTCCATCTGCATGCAGGGTCCCCATCTCCCAAACTGTGCAGCATCCCTTGGAAGTATTTGTAAACACTTCAGCTCTTTCATTGCTATGCTGCTGCCTGCTCCGTCCTTCTCAGAAATACATTCTGATTCCCCATTTCTGCAGGGATCTTTGCTTATCTTCTTTCAACTGTCTTGGCCTTCAGGAAATTGAAACAGAAGGGCTCAGACCCCCTGCCAGAGATTTTGTTTCACAGTGCTCTGGTGCTCTTTATGGCTGAATGATGAATACCAATTTAATTATACTTGGGAGCCCTGGCTGAGTTTTCTTTTGTTAAGTCAGAAGTGTGGAAATGAGTTCCAGCTACTGTTAAAAAATTGTTACAGCACTACCATAAAACACAGAATTTCCACTGTGCACGGCTTGTTCTACAGCCCTTCTAAATTGAACTCAATTAAGCTGCATGTCTCCTCTCTTGTCAGAGATACAAAACTGCTCCAGTCACATGTGGGATGTGGTAATGCATTAAATCAGGAGATTGTCAATACCTCTAAGCCGTGTCCTAAGGTGCCCTTTGCTGAAGCTCCTTTTAAATTAGTGTGAATGGCTGCAGGTGTAATAAATACATCTCTATATTTAGGACATTTATTATGGAGTGGAACCAAGGGTACAGCACAAGATGAAGGAAAATTTTTGCTGCTTTAAGGCTCCCAAGCAATGTTTGTGAGCAGGGATGGATAAATGAGTATGATCACTGTAAAATTTCTTTTGTGGAACGGGTGAGGATCCTTTATGCAGGCAGATTTTGTTTGAATTTGGTCTTTCTGTGGAAATATAACAGACAACATATGCTTCTGAAATAAGCTGGTGCATTTCCAGGGATTGCAGTGGAGTTTCACCCCTTAACATTGGTAGAAAATTCAAACTTGTTTTGGGAAAAGGAAAACAACAGAGCAAAGCAAACAAGAACCTGATGCAAAATTCCTTTAAGTTCTCAGTGACCTCCGTGAGCACTTCATGATACATTAATGTTATTCATAATATCTGCTTTTAGAGTACTTTTCTCTCTCTTATTGCTGCTTCTTTTCCCACACCCCTTAAAATTTACTAAGCAACACTGGTATTGAAATGGTATTTCCTAATGTATGTGCTCTGGCTGACAAAATGTCAGCAGACTGTTAAACAGAAAAAAAAGAAACACCAAAAAAAAGAAAATTTATTTATTTCTCCCTGCAGAAGTGGGAGGAGATGAAAGTCCCCATTGTCAGCCACCTCTCAGAGCAGGCAATTAAGGAGCAGCAGTGTACTATTCACATTCAGAGCATAATTCAATGAATACATACTGCCTGCTCACATTCTCCAGCTGGTAATTACACTCGGATGCAATCAACAGGTCTTTCTCAACATTTTTACAAACCTCATCCAACTGCTAAGAAACCTCGAAGGAGAGCATGCCCACCTCACACACTCTCTGCTCAAGTGGGTGTGAGTTCAGCACACCTCACACCCCTAAATAAATAGAAAAAAACCAGAAAAATGTGTGGACAGAAAGGATTTATATCAGAGAACTAAAAATTCATCATGATTTCAATGGCAGGCAAGTCCCTCAGATGTCAAGGGTTAAAACAGTGCCCATCACTTCCCCCAGGGGATGTTTGGGGAGGATGGGGCTGCTCTGTGATGCAGGGGTGAGAGGCAGAGCATCCCTGTGCCTGAGCTGCTCTGCACTCACAGCACCCAGGGGATGAAAGTGCTGAGGAGGAGGCACTCAAAAGGAGGTTTCCTTCCTCCTCCTCTTGGGTTCAAAGGTGGCACTCAGAAATGCCATTATTTGCTTGAAGTGTGGGTGCAGCAGTGTCTGTGCAAACCAAAATACTGTTTTTGTGCATTTTCACAGCTGTTGAAACACGACCAACACTTGTGCTTCCAGCCAGAGTTTTCTCTCTGCACTCTCAGGCGGCGTCAAAGGCGACATTGTGATTACAAGAGGTGTTTTTTGCTTTTCTGTGCACTGTAGCAGTTTGTGTCACCAGACTGTGAAAAACGAGGTTCACTTCTGGTAAAATTTTAAAAGATTTAATAAGGGGTTTAATAAAAAGGGCAATAGGAGACAGAAATAAAGCAAAGAGTTAATAGGGCCTGGTGCTTGGCACGATGCCAGAGGCACACCTTAGCTAGCAAACCTCTTCTGTTAAATGCCCAAGTCTCAGACATATTCATAGATTTCTATGCATCATTCAAATATTCCTTTTTTGGTATCTCTTGGGTTTCAAGTCCACCCCATCCTGTCCCTATTTCCTTCTTGTAGGTCTGTTTAAAATTTGATAATCATTGTGGTCCAGTTCTGCTGACCACATCCTTTGGTCATCCTGTGCCCCACTTCTGATCGATAGATTCTTCCTTGCAGGGTCCTAGGCCTGTTGTTGTTATCTTGGCCAGATGGTCCAGGAATGTGGGGAACTTCCTTGCTTATCTTTGCTATCCTGAGTTAGCTACATGAAAAAAAGCATTCTACATATCATTATATAATTTTAAGAAATCACACTACTATTAAAAAAAAAACAAAACTATATCCATGCAACTATGTTTTCTAACATTACACATTTGACATTCATTTTAATATTTGTGAAAAGCCAATAATACAATATGCGCTTATAACAAGACATATAATCCAAAACACGGAGGAAGCTCTGGAGTGAGCAGCAGATATTTCTGGGAACAAGCTCAAAGCCTGGCATTGTTTGACTGTGCAGAGTTCTAGTGGAGGGTATGGAAATGCCCCTCACAATATCAGCACGGTTATCACTTAAAGCATAAAGCACTCGTGTCTCCTGTGCTGCTGGGCTGTCTCTCTGCCCCAGGAACAGGGTGGCAGAGCTCTGTCTGTCCACACTGTGATCTTTAATGGAGAGGGAGAGCTCTCAGATCCCTTGTGATGAGGAAAAGATGGAAGGTGTAAGAAGTTCTGGTGAGGGAAGGATCTGGGAGGGATTCACGTTTTGCTGTAGTTTTCCTTCCCACAGTTCCAAAAGTTTGTAGCTTCCTTATCACTTTCTTGGTTCCCAAGAGAGCAGGGAATTTTCTCACCCTCTACCTTGTTTGCTGCGAAATTGATAAAAAGCTGTGGCTAATGGGAGCCTGTGGAACACGGAGGGATGAGGCACTGGGAGAGGCATCAGGAGCTCTAACACTGATTTATGGGACAAGTGGCCTGGGGCCACATGCAGTTAACCACTTGAGCATCGCTCCCAATCTTTAAAACACATCCCCAAAGTATTCCAGCTGGATGCTGGAGTCACCAGGCTGTGCTTTCTGCGTCTCCCTTTCCTGGCTCATGGAATCCTAAATTCCTCTCTGCACAGGGCCCAGCTTTAAGAGGACATTTGGAGGGAAGTATTCATTTTGTTACAGTCTTTCCTCCTCTGAAATCAACACTTTCAGACCCTTTCCCAGTCCCTAGGATACAGTTTTTCTGGGAAAACTCATTGGACCACATCTTTGGGAGAAAAGCCCTTGGGGAGATCAGCTGGAATGTTGGAGGATATCTCATTTCTGCACCTCGTTGTGCTGAGTTGTGAGTGGGAGCTGTTCCTAGGCCAGGGGCTGGAAATTTTATTTTTCCTGAATTATAGGTAAGGGTGGTGTTAGAAACTTTTGGGAAGATGGGACATAATGAATGCCACAGGGATAAGATGGTACCAATCAAGGGATGAGCAGTATCATCACTCTCTGAGAGGCAGAGGCTAAGCCAGGACCAGGTTGCACCAGGTTAAAAATTGTGCTGAATGCTCTGTTTGTAATTGTGTGTAAATTGCTCAGCCTGAACTAGGAGCAAGAAATGCATTCCTCTCAAAAAAAGATGATTCTGCACCATATGCTATGAGATAGAATTTTCAGGTACTCAGTGAAATTTTGAGTAAAAGCTGTATTACCTCTGTGAAGGATGGTCCTAAAGGACAGCAGGAGGGAGCAGGAGTGTACTTTGTGCTTAGGTACTTACAGCTTGGTTCAGATCCATTTCATAATCTTCTATAATTGGATGTAGTTTTTCTCCATGTCTTGAGCGCTCATTTACCTTTGGAAAGGGTTTTGTGCTCAATGGGTGGAAGGTGTTCATTAAGCACGAAATATTGCTTTGTTTAGCTGCTGATTGAGCTGAGGGCCTCGTACAGGTTTATAGCAGAGCATAAACCAGGGCAGAGAGAAAGAAACAATCCTTCAGTTCAATTAGAAATGGAGAGAGGCGCAGCTTTGCCTCTGAGTCACTCGAGCTCTACCAAATTCACCTCATTTTCTACCTCTCTGGTATCAGAGCAAGGACTGATGTTGTTTTCTTCACATCTAAAGTACACCAGCCTCAGCGGCTCCTCTAGCCTCCTTCATCCCAACCATCCCAAAGTGCTTTGAGACTTTGTAGGGGAATCATTCCCTGTGGGAGAGATGGTGGCAATTGCTCCCTGTGAGCAGGACCATTCTGGAGTGTCTGAGGCAGGTGAGTGGCCCAGAATCTCAGAGTTACCCAAGGGCAAAACTGGGCCCATTGTTCAAAAATAAAAGTGAAGAATGTGAAAAATGAGTTTCAGTCTCCTGGTAAAATTTAAAAGTTTAATAAAGGACAAAAGGGGACAAAGACAATAAAGCAAAATTTAACAGTGGTGGGTGCTTGGCACTCAGCCAAAAGCACACCTGCTATTGCAGAGACACCCTTTACATCCCTTCCCTATTGTATATTCATAATCAATTATGCATATTCAAACTTTCCCCCAAACTATTTTACATATTCCAGGAGCTGTTTAGCATGGCTCCTCCTAAGGTCTGATTTTTAGAGCATGCGTATTCCTTGGCTGTGGCTTTAGTCAGCTTTTATTATGACCTCCAGCTTTGGTCCATGGTCTCTGCAGATAGTGGTTGCTGATAGTTGGCAGGTCAGTAGCAGGGTTCTCCATCATATGTCCATTGGATGTTACCTCACCAAGCAGGCAGTTCAATTAACAAAAGCATAACTATATCGTAACTGCTATGTCTAAGTTTAGTTAATAACAGAAATAAAGGTATTAGTTATTGTTGCAAAACTGTATCTTTATAGCAAAGCCACTTTAACCTTATACATATAGCATCCATTTTAAGTTTCTGAAAAGCCAGGGTTATAATATGTATTTATAATGAGGAGTTTTTAGAGTTCTCTGAAGAGACCTTTGCAGGTGTGACTGGGATTTGTTTCTGGGTGATACCCACCAGACCGGCCAGAGGGGTGAGAAACTCTCCAAGGTGTTTGTGGCACATGGTCTGACTTCAAACTGGAGCAGCAAGCCAGCTGTGGAGCAAGGGCGATTCCTACTGCTCTGAATTGCTACAGGCCGGGCCCCAAATGCCTTTTCCTATAAAATGTTTCTGAACTGAGCAGCAATCCCGTTCTCCTCACTAACCTTGTGTGGCCACTGAGCCACCAGCCTTTGTTTCACCTTAGCTCATCTCTCCCTGTCACATCTGCACATCCATCCAGCATGCTGAAGTTTCCTCATTTCTCTCTGTTTCCCTAAAAGCAGCCAGACATAAGCTCATTGATTCAGTCAGACTCTTTTAAGGAGCCCCCTGCCTCTGCTGCTTCTATATCCAACCAGACACAAGGGTCAGCAGTTTTCCACACCACCATTTCCTCCTCATCTCCTGCTCTGCTTCTTCCAGCCTGTGCCGATTTTTCATTAAGGAGAGCTCAGCAGTAGAAAGAACATATGAGGCAGCAAAAGCAGGGTGGTTTTTTGAGTTTCCCACTGCCGTGTAATTTTTTATTTTGAAATGTAAGCACGGCATGTGGCACGCTGTTCTCTGAGCCACTGAATTGGTGACTCTCCTCTCTGGATGCTGTCACCAGCAGTCATGGGCTGGGGAAAGGCAATCTCTCCCAGCACTGAGCCTTCCTAGGCAAAGGTAAGAGAAGCCTGAAAAATTATTCATCTCCTTCTACTCAGACAGCCTCATATGGTGAATTTTATTTTTTTTAGAATACAAAAATGTTTAAAATTTTCACCACCAGGAGCCTGTCTAAGCACGGCACTTCATTTCATGCCTTCAAATAAGAGATGTGTTAATCAAAATGTTTACCTTGGAGTTGAACTACCACTTTACTGGTTAACCTGGGCTGCTCTCTGAAATGCTCACGTGTGTGGGTTCAGTGAAAAGTAGAGCCCCAGGGTTTGATTACGCTTTGCAGAGTTTTGTTCCTCCCTGTGTGAGGATGGGCGAATGCTAATCCTTAATGGGGGACACTTCTTTCAAGTGACCGAGCACCTTCTTTGCAGTCCTTGGGACTGGAGCTCGGAGAGGCTCTCCAGGCAGGTGATCAGAGGGAATTGCATCCCCCAGAGGTGCTGCCATTTGCAGCTCGTGGGTGGTGATGTCTGGAAAGGAACCAACCTGGCCTCTAGTGGATCCTCTGTCCCTGCCCCTGCTCATGTCGAGGGCATGGTGATGAAATCTTAATTAAGTCCTGGGTGTCTAAAATATCAGGGGAGGAATTCTGATTCCTTCCTCAGCCTTTCCACTCCAGAGCCCTCAGTGCTGTGACACAGAACAGGAGTGACACTGGATTGTGGTAAATGGCCACACTCAAAGTGTGGCAGAAGAGGGAGACACATCTGGAGGGGGTCTGGAGTGGGATGAAGCACTGAATTAATCACATTTTGGGAATGCACAGCTGTACCAGGCTGGGAGGCAGCCCAGGGGCAGAGCCTGAAAATCCTGATTTCTATGGAGGGGTTTCAAACCAGCCCTCACAAACTTTGCTCAAGCCTCCCAGAGAATGCTCTCCTAGAAGGAGATGCTGCCGTGGGAACAGCAAGGAAGAGCCCTTTAATATTCTGTGTGCTGAGCAGGCTCACTATCAATACACTTTTAGGGTGGTAACATAGCTGAGTTTAATGATTAAAGATGCAAAAGTGCAGTTTGGTTCTGTACTTGCCAGTGAAAATTAGACCCTCCAGAGATTATGGATAAATGACTACATATCCCAGAAAGTAATTTGAGCAAGTTCCAGATCACTGACCAGAAGAAAATTCAACTACTGAACACAAAGACATGTTTGCAGCCATGAACGCTATCTGACAGGGTAACTAGATTATGTCAGATTTTGCTTACAGGCAACTGAAAGTAAATAAACCTGAAAAATTACTTTACAGTGCATGACTGTAGGTGGTGAAAAATACCACTCATGAAGAATTATGATCCAAACCAGAATTACCTTTATGTTCCTAATCTGCTCTCAAGGCTTTCTTTTTTGTCTTTAAAATAATAATAATAATAAAAAAAGTGCTACAACCTTAATATTTCTTACATGTCAGCTCAGACCCCCTTGGGTTAATACATTCCACAGTCTTGTTGTTTACTTCTCATTAAGCTAAATGTTTTATGCAAATCATCTGACATAAAGCCAGACGACCAATCTAGAAAGGCTGTAATTCCATCTGATGAGTTCATTCAACTGAAATCTGTACTTAATTTCCATAATTATACTACCCTATTCTCATAATGTGAGCTGATTGCTGCAAAAACACAAAATAACTGAAATGCATTCAGATTTAAAATATGAAAATGATATGTCCCTTTGGGCATAGGAGTTGTGTTTTACAAACAGTTTCTCTATTTTCTTTATTTTCTCCAACAAAATATCTCTTTATTTAAGGCTTTGCCAGCCTCATTTAAAGACTATTAAAATGATAAGAGCTATTTCTAATGCAGTGTTGCCTTGCTAGTAAAAAGAAAAATGAAAGAGGAGAAAAAAGCAGGGGAAAAGGAAAGAAAATTGAGGGAAAAGAAGTCCACCAGGGCATTAATAATTGTATTAATGCATTACGCTCGAGAGCCTGAAGATTGCTATCTTCCTTGTCATGGAGCTTAAACTCAGAACAAACTGGCTGTGCTCTTGCTGACAAGGCTAAGTATCCTCTTAATTAGGGAATCAGACAAACGAAGTTGCTGCTGCACCAATCAGGTATGAAAAGACCAAGTGCAGCTCTTCCCCCGCGGCCCCAAGGAGCTGACAAGGGCCTGAACTTCCAAAAGTCAGGCTCGAATATCTCCTTTGGTTGTTCGGAGCCAGGAAGGGAAGCTGTGCTCTAGCTTTGGGTTGGATTTATGGTGGTATTTGAGGGAATCTTGTTTATAAAACAGTGATATTTTTCAGCATGACTCTTCCTGCAAGTTCCTAAGGTGACAGCCCTAAAACTAAGTCACCAAAAGATCAAGCTTTAATTTTTTGTTTTTTTTTCTGTCTGGTTGTCTTATCGACAAGAACAATTACAAAAATTTGTCTTTGAATGCAGCAACCCTCAGGACTCCTGGTGGGAAGGGCAGGATACAAAAGAGGTGTTTGAAGAGGTTAAATGACATTAACCTGATGCTGTTACCAACCCCTCCCTCTCACCTGTAGAAAGGTAGTTTAATATTCAGATTCGTGAGTTTCCATGCCAAAACCCCCCCACCCCATTTTATTATTTTTCTGTCTCCTGCATAGAACTAAACCACTATTTCCTTGGGTTGCTCAGAAAAGCAATGGCTACTTTTATGTAAAAGTCACTACTTCCTCCCTCAGGCTGAGCCAGTTACCCACGAATGGAATTTCCTTCTCCAGCATCAAGTGGGGGTGCTCGAATGTGTCACAATTTGTGACGACTCATTTGTCTGTCCCCATGAATTCGTGTTGCCAAATCAATTTTTTTTTAATCTAGGCACACACCCCTGCCTGGTAACTCTCCCATCAGGAAGCAGAGCTGCAGCAATTCAGCTCTGCCAGTGATCACTGCAATGCTGTGCTTTGAAACCCTCCCTCCTTCTCTGTGGGGGGAAAAAAAGGCAAAATTGCAGCAGTTTTATTTCTGTTGCATTTTTTATCATTCCTGTCTCGGGCATTTCTGAACTTTTCTGTGTGGTAGCTGGTTTCAGGCTTCTCCTGAACTCTGTGTGCTCCTAACTTGCAAGGAGCTGAAAAATGCAGCTCGATATTTTTAAACCTTCCAGAGGCTCGAGTGTGCAGTAGACAGTGGTATATGATGGATGGTGAAACCAGCTAAATTTGCCACACTGCTGTGAGCCTGGGCAATAATACTGCTGTAGGAGTTCTATAGAATGCAGATAATTCTGCTCTTACCATGATGACCTTTCTGGGGAAAGGGAAAGAAAAAAAAAAAAAAAGAGAGCAGAATCACATTATAGCTTTCTAATAAAAATAAGAAGTAATCCTGTTAAATTCAAGCTCATCCAGCTAAATCACTTGAGCTTTATAATCTCCCTGCTTTAAATATCCTCAGCTGACTTTGTTGAAGTGACAAACACCCCTGGATAAACAGCAGCAGTCCCTGCTCAGTGGGGAGATGGATGGCAGCACATCTGTCTGTGCTGGGAGATGCAGTCTGAAACTCTGGGCCAGAGAGAAGTTTGTGGGACCCTGGAATCTTGGAATTTCTTAAAAAACTGGAGCAAACTCCTGTGAAGTTGCTCAAACCTCCACTTAATGGTTTGTTCTTTTGTGCAGTTCATCAGAGCCCTTGCTGGGACACTCAGAAGGAAGAGTGTCACTCACTTAATTGTCACTATCCCTTCCTGGAGCAACTGGTTATTCTGGAAGAATGAATTCTCTTTTATTTAATTAGTTTAATGGCCTGGAAGTGTCTAAACCCAAAAGCTCTTTCCAGCTAACTGGAAAGCTCTCTGTGCTGAAAACAAAGGTTGCTCATAGCCTCATGGATTATTAAGTTTATACTTTTTTAATCAGAACTCAAAAAAAAAAAAAAAATCCGTAAACCAAGTCCTAGGAATTTTACAGTTGAGAGAAGTCCCTCTAAGAAACTAAATTGCACTTTGCTTGTCTGCAGGAAAGGCTAATGAGGCCAATTTGAAAGGGATGTTGTTTGTTCTGAAAAGTGTTGGCCGTTGTGGATTCCTTCATCTGTTGGAATGACCTAATTTTACTCCAGATGAGCCTGCTTTGGATCCAGCAGTTTGGATTTGTGTGCACTGAATGATTCTGCTTTTACTGGGCTTATTTGCATGAAGCGATTTGGATGTAGTTTGGTCGTAAAAAGACTCTTGCCTCTATTTTCCTGGAGTTTTTTAAGTTATAAACTATAGTATTTACTTAATGAAGAGTACAAGAATATTTTTCCATCGTCTATGGCTCCCTGGGATTTCCCTTGAATCAATCTCAGTATGTTATCGTAACAATGTTCACCAAATAGATATTTTGTTTATATATCTCCCCCCCGTCCTATTCCTGCCACTCAAAATTACATTAATTCAAATGGGTTGGATTTATATTACACAAAACTTCCATGGGTTTCAGCAGAGATTTGCATTCTAGTTGAGCAGAGTAAACCATTAACAGTATTTTTATTGCGGTTACAGGTGCTACCACTTCAATTTACTGCACAAATAGCATTGCTTTTGTTTTTATTTTGAGTTCTCTCTTAGTGACATACCCGTGTGCCTCCCAGAGCTGTTGGTTTGTGGGGAATGGAGGAGATGAACCAGCTGGGATCACTCTCTTACCAGCACAGCTCTTCTTCTTCCAGTCCTGTTCCCAGCTGGCTGCTCTGCCTATCTCTGCCTGGAAATACTTATTCCTTGTTTATTCCATTTACAGAGTGCCTATTTAAAGTAATATCCAACATATAATAACAGATAAAGTGCTTCTTGAGCCTTGTCTGCAGATCTTCTAAATATCAGGCACTGGGAGCAGAGCAAGTTGAATAATCATCAAGGAAATGCCTCAGAGGAGGATTTTCAGATTTTCACTCAGGCATGTGCTTCTGCCTCTTTACAGTCCAACAGGGCTTTAATCCCATCCCTTAAAAAGGAGTTTTTAATGTTGTTTGCACCAGGTGGAACCAAAATAGTTAGGGTGAAATAAAGAACTAAAGAGAGACTTGGGGGATAGCAGGGTAAAATTATATGGAGGGAAAATACCAAGTAGACAAATAAGTATTTACGAACATCTGCAAATATTATTGCATTTTACTTGAAGCTCCTCTGGTAACAGCTTAATGTTTTTCCAGGCGAAAGGGAAATTCAGTAGTAGAATCTCTGCTTTGCTGGAAGATCCTTCTATGAGAAGTGGATCAGGGTGGAGAAGGTGGAGGGAAATAAAGCTGCCTCTGGGGAGGGAAAAGGGATTAAATTGAGGGGCGTGGGTGGAAATCTCCTTTGCAGTCTTACACCAATTTTTCAAACCCACAAATTAATTGAAGTGATTCAGGACAACTTAAAACCAGGTTTTACTCACTCCTGGTCTGAAAGGTTTCAATGAAAATATACTCTGAATAGTGGCTCAGTAATTGGAATTCATGTACTGGCTACTCATTGAATGCCTAATCAGAATCTATTACTGCAGCTCCTCCTAACAAAAGATATATGTTCTGGAGTGTAATTCAACTCAAATTATCTGCCACATCCATAGATTCAGCCCCCCTAATCTTCAGAGGATTGATTGTGCAGAGCAAATATTGACATATATTGAGTGTGTCAAGCTGCCTCCTCCACTGTTCTGGGCTCTGCATTGCATTTGGAAAATAAACTTGGTTTTAATTTTTATCCAAACATCATATGATAATCCTGCATGTTTGCTTTACGAAGATGCTGTCTAATTAGTAGACTTCTAATTCAGTTCACACGCAGAGTGGTTATATCAGGTGCCCATTTCAAGCATTAGAACCTTTGGAACTCCCAGAATTTCTTGAGTGACATCCCCATTTGCATGAAGCAAGCAGTGTTTTAAAGCCCTTTATATGCTTCTGCCGGATGGATTTAGTGACAGACGTGGCAGTGCTGTCACGAGGTGAGCCCAAAGAAGCCTGGCCAGGTTAAGCTGCCCAAGTTCCTTGGGATCTTCACTGGGGTCTCCATGTGGCTGCGAATTTACTGACACAACCAACCCCATGCACAGGACTTTAAAGCTCTTTAGGTAGGTGAAGCCAAACCCTGATTGCCCACGAGCCCTGCTCCTGGACACCTGGCTGTGAGCCCGAGGATAAAATGGGAATTAGCAATGATCCTGTTTTCCTGCTGCTGGGGCAGCACAAGGAGCAGTTCCCTGAGCATGCCCTTGCTCAGCAGGGCTGTGCACAGAGCCCATAGGGGAGATCAAACCCTGCTGAAGCTCTGCTGACACATCCTCATCCTGCAATCCCTGTGCTAATGCCTAATCCTGCCTGCTCACCCTGCCTCGCTGGAGCACCTCGCCAGCAGCTTCCCAGAGTCAGAACTCTCTCCATCTCCACTGCCTGCAGCTGTACACGAGGCTGCATTGTGCAGAGCCAAGTTAAAAACCCATCATCTGCTTAGTCTCGCTGCTGACAGTGTGGCCATGAATAATGAGAGCAGAATTTGGTTGTTAATCTTTCATGTGCAATTAATTTCTCTTTCAAGTACATGCTCGGTTCCTCCTTGAGCCCGTGTAAATTACTGGCATCTGTAGCATCCTGTTGCAGTTGTTTCCCAGCCCTGCTGCCTGTGGTGGTAGGAATTAGCTGCTCTCAGGAGTTTTGAACGTGCTCCTGGACATTTATCCCTTGCTTTTGGGTGGATGCAGTGGTGAACAGTTAGTGAAAAGTTCTTGCATCTCCATTCTTTCAAATTTCATACACTTCTGTCATGTCCCACCAAACAGTTCTTGTCCTAGCTTGAGTAGTCCCAATTTGTTCTATTATTCCTGTTATGGAGAGTTATTAGACAGCCTAGTTTCCACTTTCTGAATTTTTTCCACTTGTAATGGATTCCTTTTGAGAGGAGAGAGCCAGCCCTATGCCCAGTACCCAAATTCTTTGTGTAGTGGTTCCTGATGTGGTGGGTGGGAGTGTGGCTTCACTTTCCTCAGGGCTGAGAGGTCTCTGGGATGCTCCCCTCAAGGGCTTTTACACTTGCTTTGGCTTTATTTCTTTGCCATTTATAGGCAATCATCCTCTCAAGAATATTTCAGAAATATCGTTTGTGTCTTTGCTCCATTTGTCTGTATGCTTTTTGTGGTGTGTACCCTTTACCAAATAATTCTTATCAAGAGGAATCATAAAACAATTAGAGCCAGCATTTCTCCCCTTTGTGAATTGCTGAGGAACGTGGTTAATTGGAACCCAGTTGTGTCTCTGAAACTTTTCCTATTATTTGTATTTACTGAACGGCAAAAAAATTAATAATGAAAATATGAAATCTGAAACTTGCTTTGTTAACTATCTGAATCCTAGATCTCTCTCTATTGTTACCCAGTCCTTGTTATGGATGAAATCCAATGTCATCCAAATTCCAGCTGATCTAAATTTGCAACCCCATCAACAGCAGATGGATTTGGGAACATTCTCCTTCATTTTCATTGGTAGTTCCTGGATATTTGGCTGCTGCTGGGACCAACAGTTGTGTCCCAAAAGGTAAAACAGAAATGATTCTCTCCCTTTGAGGTGTCCCCTCCAGATTAGCTTTGTTCTGGTTCTCAGCGAGCCTTCACTCCCTTTTGTGCAGGAATATTCACCTGTGAGGCCGTAATGAGCACGTAGTTAAAGCCAGGAATATTTCACTTTGATCCTTTGAAGGGATGACAAGTTCCCTGCATAATCAGAATGACTTGGGCAATCAGCCTCAGCAGGAGCTTATTTTCTACATCTAGTTCATTTATAATCCATACAATATTTCACTGTTCTTCCACTAAGGATATTTCTTCACTTTTATATATATTTTATATGGACTTTACATTATGGCTTCTTAGATGAGAGTCTTAATGTGAGATCATGCATACATTACCCACATACAAATAAATTATACATGTTCTATTAATTCTCCTTTTCCTTCCTCACCTTTCATGTACAAACTGAGGTCTCAAAAATGGATATTAAACACCTGTTTAAGGTATTCCCACTTTTCTGACACTTTACTTCTGTTTATTGGTCTAGAATGGAGATTAAAATTGGAAAAGATATTTTCATAGTTTGTCTACTTTGGAAGAGAAATCAAACAGAATGAACTGATTACTGTGCGGATGGAGACACAGATTTAGAGTTAGCTTGCAGGAGAGGCTGATTGGAATGAGGAATGATTTGGGTTGGTTGCTTGCATTTATGATGGATTATAAACCACAGTGATTTACTCTTTAACGCAGGGGGGAGAACTGTGGCATTTCTAAGCTTTGATTGAGGGAAGGGATGAAATACTCAGGGAGTTCTCAGCACACAAGTGGCCTGTGTTGTTCTAATAAAAGTCCCCACCTGCTGTAAGTCAGGCACCAGCCTTGGCACCAGCTTGGGGCTTTGTAGCAACCTGACTTTTTAATAGCAGCCACTGGAGGAAGGAGGAGTGGGAATTAAGGATGCTGAAGTGAATCATCTGTGGAATGGCTGGGTAACTGAGTACCCTGCTTCTGAACACAACTTTCTGGAGGATTTTTGAAGCATTAGAAGGGCTCCCTGCAAAAAGAAGGCTGGCAGAAGTAGCTTGGAGCTGTGATGAGCCAGTGAGGGTCTTGGTTTTTTTTACTGCTCAGGGTAAAAATGGACGTGGGAGCTATCCACAGATTCCAGGTCAGCATTTCCTTCCAGAGCAATCCTCTCATACCAATAACTGTATCCATCACGAAATGTGACAAATGCAGGATGACTCTCTGCGTGGTAGATGCATTTCAGGATGTTTTAGAATTCCTTGGTGAAGTGCAGCTGCACTGCAAAATATTTATCCTCTCAGTGCGTGTGCTGGGGTTAGGATCAAGTACTTGGAGGAAAAGAGCATGATTTTTGAAGAAAATAGCATGATTTTGGTGCCTCACTATGCTGTGGCTGGACTGAAGGCTGATAGAATACTTTCCATTCTCCACTCCCACCATCCCTCTTGAGATCTTATTTCAGTTCTGAAAAGAACTTTCATCAAAATTGAGTTCAATCCTTCTCCAGACTTCATTTCTTGTGAATCTTCCACCAAGCAATTTTAATCACGATAGCCAACCCAAGAGTAATCTTAACAGCAGGCACATTTGTAACTGTCAGTGTTCATTCCAGAAACCTTGATCTAGATGTTAAATTTGAGGAAACACAAATATACAATAAATTCCATGCATGCAGCTGAAACAAATTTATATTCTTCGTACCGAATATTTGCAAGTGAACACCCAGCCAATAACTATTCAAATGAATTTATTGGAGCTGAAATAATGTCAGAAACTTATGAGCTGTTCATGTACAATTCAGCACAAGGAAAGAGGTGAAACAATGTACAATTGTGGCTTGAATTTCTATACCAAGACATTCACCCTGTCTCACTCTCATTTTCTCTCTCTCTGTCTCCCTCCATTAGCAGCAGAAGGGTGAATCCCTTCTGGAGAGATTTCCTCAGTGCTCAATGTGTGTGATAATATGCTGAGATTTTACTAATAAAAATCAAAGTGACTCCTTAGGTCTGATCCTGCGGTGTTGCAGCTAATCTGGGTCACGTGTGTGGTGTAAAAGAGTTCATTTTCACCCTCTCCCACTGGAGATGCCTCGGAATATGATGGGAGAGGAAATCCAAAGCCGTGAGGGTCCCTCCAGGGGTATCTCAGTGGCTGTTTGCTGTTCCATTTTCAGCACCAGCTGCGGCTCAGAGGAGCAGGAGGCTGCTTTGGGGGAGCTCAAAGCTCTCCTCCAGGCCTCTGCCTGATGGCTCTGGGTTGTGCTCTGGGTTGTGCACAGGCAGGGTGGTGCTGGAGGTCTAAACCAGCCAAGTTCAGGGAGTTTCAAACACAACTTTTGTGGGAAATGTGAAAGGTGAGAAGGTTTTCAGTTTGAGTGAGAAAAGTAGATTTTAGAAATAAAGATTTTGGGTTTAGTTGTAACTGTAAAAACTAGAACGTAGACGAAGATACAATAATTTAGACTGTAAGGACATTAAAACAAAGGTTAGTGGTTTTAGGTTTGGTTTAAAGAAGTTTTGGAGTTGTAGAAAATGTGTTTATCAAAGATACTGAAGTTTTACTACTTCTTTCACTCCTTCTTGGCTGGAACACCCACACCAGACCAACGCTCACCTCCTGTTCCTGCTCTGTGCCGTGGCTCTGTGGATCTACTCCAAAAACACTGCCACGAGAGGTTTTGGGAATAAGCTCACACTGTGGTTATGTAAACAGGGAAAAAAAATTGCATTTCTAAGAAAAATGCTGCAGGTAGAAAATGCATTTCCTTCTTGTAGTGCCATTCAGGGAGAGAATGGTGTCCCAGCACACCTCATCCTCCAGGACGCAGCACAATGCACTCTGTGCTCTGCAGCTCTCATGCTCCTACATCCTTTTCCCTGACCTCATTATCTGGATGGCAGCACTCTAGAATTACGTTTTCAGCCTTATAGAAATAGACTGTACTTCTTACAGTGAGCATTCCTTTCCAGCAGAGTTGCTGAACACCTTTTCTTTTTTTTTTTTTTTTTGGTGCAGCAGGAGCTACAATCTGTCCATTCACATCTGTTCATGCAATGGCCCTAATTTATGAAGGCCCCTCTCCTTGCATGGAGATTGTATTCCCTTAGATTCTCTTTTAAAAGAATAACTCTCAGTAAGGGCTATAAAACAACCTGGTGTCAAACACAACATGGAATTTAGTGGCTTTATTCCCAGCTGTGGTGTCCTTGGTGGACACACCAAGGTACATGCAAGCCTCTGTATTTTCTTAAATTTCTACGCAAAGCAGGCATAAATCAATTCTTAAATCCTCCACTTCTCCCCCAAAAATGTAAAGATAGAAGTCATTCAGCCCTGAGCTCCTTTTTTTGGGTGTTCCACTTGCACTCTTCGTTAGCACAAATGGAAAGGCAGGTTGATGGTGAGTGGAGAAAAGCTGTCGTGCTGCCTCCCTTTCAAAGCTGAAAAAAGCAGCGAAGGGGACCTGGGACAGTCTCCCCTTGGATCTGAGTGTCCAAGAGCGAGCAAGATGTGACCAGCCTCGGCAGGGAGACGGGTTCTTGTCTCCCCAAAATTTAGCCCTCGGCCAAAAAGGGCACTGGAGGGCACAGGCAGAGCAGGAGCAGAAGCCAGCTCACCACAGTGAGGAAATCTTTAATTAGGAAAACCCTTGAAGAGGGTCTAAAGACAAAGAAAAATATACAGCCTTTGCTGTTTATGTGAAAAGAGGTGTTTTCTTTGATTGTCTTTTTAATTTTTGGAACTCTGTGGCACAGAACCATCACACTTCTCACATACTCCACTTTCAAGCACAGATATTGTGGGTTGGGTTTGTCTGCTAGAGCAATGTCCACCCCCTAAAGGGAACAACGTTTGCAACCTTCGGAAAAAAGATGGGCAGGGTGGAAGTTCCTGGAGGGTTAGACATGACCTATGGCTGCACCTGGCCTCTACTGATCTAAACTTTTCCATGAAAACAAAATATCGTGGATTTCTCCCACGTTGCTCTTGCTGAGCACTCTTACTAAAACCTCTCCTGGATGTGCAGACACATCCAGACTGAATCTGGAAAAAAAAAAAGAGTGTTTGACTTTTTTGGACCTCCATCCTACTCTCTTATCTTCCTGTCTTTTACTCCACCAGACGAAATAAAAACTACAGGACATGGCATTTTTATCTCCTTCTTCATCCTCCAGACACCTTTTCTCTTTGCCATGATAACAGAGTGAGCCTTTAGGCTTTACCTCATTGTGAAGCATCTGTTTGAATGCAAGAGTTTCTCTGTCAGACTCTCGAGCGTTCGGGAGGAGATAAAAATCACATTTGTGTTTCTGCTTACATTGCCTCTGTTTATATAAAGATTTCATTAGTGCTTTTTGTTGCAGCATCATCCTGGAAACTCATCCATTCAGCTTTAAATCCACTCAGAGCAGCAAATCTTTTTGGGGTAATTTATTTCCAGGCTATAAATCCTTTGTGTGATGGGGATAGGCATGGCCAGCATCCCTCGTGTTTGTCGCATTTCCTGCCTCCAAGTGTCCTTTGCTTGAATTCCCCCAATTTACCAAGCAGCTTTCTTCAGGTTTTTACCAATTTTTCTCTCAAGCAGCAGCTACAGCAGCCACCAATTTTCTCAGTAGTGATTTTATATTTAATTCTGGATCACTGATGAAAAGATTGAATTCTAGGAGGCAGCGATGCACTAAAATTCCATTTTTCCATGACAACTTTCCTTGCAAACAGGTTTGTAAAATCTGCCATATGGGTGGTTATTGATGCACTCAGTGTTTATATGAAGATGGTACAATACTAAATTTAAACAGAATATTGTAAATTGCGCTGCTGTAACATTGCATTTATAGGAATTTAAGTGTTTTACCTCCATAAACTGCACGTGTAATTCCGCCAGGATATGAAATGAGGTTAGTCTGGCAAATCTTTCTTCCACAGAACCACGGTGACTCACAGCCCCTTTTAATTCTTTATCAGACAAATTCCTTTCCAAATTTTTGATGACAAGCAAACAAGCTCAGGCTGAGTCATTTCACTTGGTCTTCCTGGCTCAACATTTCCACTCTTACATTTTTGCAAAATTTTTCAGTGGTTTGCTTGAACAGTTGAGATATCTCCTAAGTCTGTTCTTATCAAACTCTTGAAAGATATCCATTCTTTCTGATTTTTGATGTTCTGATAGACTGCTGAATACGCTCTTGTAAAGAATTTAAGCCCTATGACAGGAAGGCACTTCCCAGTTTCTTTCACTACCGCATAAAAAACTCATAAAAATAAAATTTAAATCAAAAGCCAGTCACTTGCTGTTGAACTCTCCTTGCACTTTGTTTTCTTTCTTTTTTTCTGACCAATTAAATCAAAAATACAAGCATTTGTTTTGCTGAAAGAACCCTTCTGTCTCCCAGGCTTTCCTCCTGCTCGTGAAATTCCACAATATTTGTTAGAAAGACTTTTGGGCCATGATAATTTCAGTAAATTCAGTCTATATCTGTACTGTTTGAGCTTAAGTCAGCTAGGCACTGGGAATTTAAAAGAAAAGCCACAGGAACAAAACAGTTTGTGAAGGAAGGGAGAAAAAATCTCCTTTGCAAAGCAGAGTTCTTTTTCTGCTTTTCCCTGGATACATTTAATGAGAGGAAAAGGACTCTTGCAGTGACACCTAATTGCTTTTGTTCCTGTGTATTCCCCCTGCAAAACATTTGAAGCTGCAGATCTCTTACTGGATTTGAGGACAGTTGTCAATCACTTTTCACTGACAAAGAGACAAAGGAAGGATCACCAGCCCCCTTTAGCATCAAAAATCTTTCTATATTTTCTGTATTTTCTGGCATTGTTTTCAAATTTCTGTACACAGACTCATTTTATACCTTGTGTTCCCTCCATCACCTGTAGGACTTGCAGCGCTGGGCCCAAAAATGTCACATGTTGGACATTTTTGTACTTGCACAGTTCCTCTTCTAGCAGGGTAAAAAATATCAACCAGGTGATGCATTTCCCTTTTGCGTAGAAGGGCAATTTAGATTACAGGAACCCCCAAGGCTGCGCACTATGGATGTGTGACCTGCTGAAGAAGATAAAATAGGAAGCAGATGTGCCCCCAGATGTGTCAGGGGAGGGCCTGGCTGGGTGCAGAGGTCACCTCACCTGAGCAGATTGATAAGCAAATCCCCACGCAAACCCCAAAAGCTCCCTGATATCAGGGTGCCTTTCCCCCAACCTCGAACAGGACGTTGTTACCAAAACCTTCTTTCCACCTCAGTGTACAAGAGCATTTTCCCAAGCTTTAGTGTTGGTCTGGGATTGAGAGGGGAGCAATGGTTACTTTCCAATTGCCCTACTTATTTGGGGTTTGATCTCATTTCAGTGAAATCTTTTCGAAGCAGCCGCTCCAGGAAGCGAAGTGACAGCGCTGCACGCTGCTCCAGCACAAATCTGTCACTCAGACAGGCAGCTGACTGTAAACACACAGGAACAACCTCATTCTTCCATCAGGAACCTGGCTGCTCCCAAGTCCAAGCTGAAGATAATTGTTTGGAGGACTTGCTCTGCCGTTTCCGTGCTGCAATACCTGCCTCGTTTCACAGGGAAGAATAAAAGTTTCACAGAGCTGGGAAAAACTAATGTTCAAAAAAATTGCTTGCAATTTATAAGTGCCAAATGGCACTTCTGGCACTTTAATTATCCCTCGTTTCATTATCCCTGGGCTGGTGAGGGCAGTTCTGATGTGCAGCTTTCACTTGTGCTCTGAGGCAGTGCGGGGCGAGGGGAAGCAGCTGCTGTTTGCAGTGACCTCTGTCATGGGGGACACTCCTGAGCAGGGCCTGGGGTGTCCTTCGAGGGAGCTCTGTGTGATGTCCTGGGCTCTGAGAGGAGTTTCGGGACACTTTGGGAGTTCCTTGAACGCTGCTCGTTGTTTTGTGGGGATGAACCGGCTGGAATCCTGTGGTGGTTGACTCCTTGGTGGATCTCAGAGGGAACACAGCAACCAGCTGGAGAAAGCAATTTCTTTTTTAACTTGTCTTGAATTCTGATAGTTAACTCCCTTTCTAAAGGGAACTTTCTGTAGCTTCCCAAGAGAAAAGAATGTAAATGTGAGAAATGTTTACGGTAAGGTGTCTGCCTTGACCAGTGGAAGGTCTCCTCTCTGTTCTTGTTGTGAATTGCTTTCTGATGCTGCACACAGACACACAGACATACAGACACACAGACACACAGACACACAGACACACAGACACACAGATGATCCCAGCAGCCGAACTTGCTGGAGGGAGGCTGCTTGACCTCTCTCAATCTCGTTTTTTAATAATATCTTTCTGTACACCTATCTATAAATTATAGCATTCTGATCCTCAATCCATGAACTCTGAGCCTTTGTGGAAAGGACCAGGCCCTAGCACAGGGCAGCAACATCACTTTCCTACAGAATCCAGCAGCAGGAGCCGATCCCTGTGTTCCTAAGGGTGCCACCATGCAGTGCAGCTCGGGAAAGGGGCTGAGGGCAAAACTCTGCCGCAGCAGGCAGGCAGAAGCACACAGCACCATCATCCTGGGGCCACTGCTGCTTTTCCTGTGGGCTGAGCCTCTCCCACACAGGCTCAGGGTTCCTCTCTGATCTGTGATTCCGTTCTGCAAACAACACCTCACTCCAGTGTGTGTGTTGGTCCAGGCTATAACAAGTGAGGAAACTCCATTCTCAGAAGGCAAAAGTCTTGTTTTGTTGTAGCAAAGGCAAAGATCCTTGGATTCTTCTCCTCTCTATTAAAGAGCAGGAATGCTTATACGTGGCGTTGAGAGAAGCAGTGTGAGGAACAGTCACCTTTGGATAGTTACAGAGTACCAGGTCAGAAATAACAAAATGTACAACACACCACCTGTGAGATATAGTTTACAAAAACACCCAGGATGGTTCACACAAACTTCTCCTGGCTCTCAGCTCCGCTCATGAGAAAGAAACTTCTGACAAGCAGGGCTGAGAGCTGGAAAATCTCTTTCTGACCAACTTGTCAGCATCCACGGAGTGGCACAGCCATTGCCATCCCAAATTCTCCACCCTGAAGTGATCTCGGTGCCAGTCTCTGATGTGGCAGTGCCTCCTGAGCCAAGCTGCAAGGTGTGGGAGTCCAGCAAAGCTGGAAAACTTTTCCTGTGGCTCTCAGGGGTCCCATAACCCTGACAGCACCCCAGGGGAACACAGCCTTTGATCTGAGCCCCTGGAAAAAGCTCCCAACACTTTTGGATGAATTGAGAGCACTGAGAATGTGAAATGGGTTTTTGTTTAGTTTATCACAGAGTGAAGATTTGTAGTTTTAGGTCTTGCTATATAAAGTGAATGGAGGCCAAATATGGAGGATTCAGGGTGTTGGCTCTGGGTTCTTCTTCTTTCTTCTTCTTTCTTCTTCTTTCTTCTTCTTTCTTCTTCTTCTCCATTTCCTGAGGCCAGGTGAACACAGGGTGATTGGTGCAGGGTATTTGATGTAGAAGAAAAGTGTTTGCAAGAATTAGTAGTTTTTGGTACAAAAGACAAAATAGAATACGTAGCAATTGATTATTGGGTGATAAGGTTTTAAAAACCTTCTGCTCCCAAGAGCAGCAGCCATTGTAGCACTGAAAACAGCAGCAAGAGCCAGGCAGAGGCTGCACTTCTGAAACTGAGACAAGAAAAAATAAACGACCCAAGAAACTGCAACAGAGGGTTCGTTTCCTTCATTCCTGATATGGGACACTAAAAAAGAAGAAAAATTAGCCGGGCCAGGGTCCTTAGGGCTCTGTCACAAGGTTTGGGTTTGAAAGTCAGAGCCTGTGGTGGACACAACCACCGTGAGCCCCCCAGGAGCAGAAGCAAGGCCAGGCTTCGGTGGGACCCTCGTAGTGCCAAGGAACCTGCAGCAAATCTTCCACTTTATTGGCCCAGGAATTCTGAAAATAGGTCATTAGGCTGGAAGGTTGTGCTTGGGGCCAAAAAAAACAAAAAAAATTAAAATAATTTTGAAATTCAATCAGTGAAGAGCTTTGCCCACCAAACTGAGGATGTGTTGGGTGCTCTGCAGGAGCAGAGTGGTTCTCCCCAGCAGCCTGGCCTTGCCCAGCCCAGCGGGTGTTGCTCTGCTCTGCAGGCAGGAGGGTGAGGGTTTTCTGGAGCTGTTTGCATTTCTGTGGCACTGTTTAAAGAATTCCACTCCTGGCTGCCATAACTGAGCTCAATTTAACCTGACTAACACCCAGCTAGAGAGGGAGAGCAGCGTTCTGTAGTTGCCCAGCCCTGACGGTGTGTAATGAACGCCTCCTTTCCTCCAGTGCTCACTCCTCAATTCTTCCCTTCCCCAAACATTCCTTTTATTTGCAAAATTGAGTTGAAATGTCAGTGCTTCATGCTGACACGCTCCAGTCTCTGAGGGATTCATTTCTCCTCTGCTTCTCTGTATTTCTTTTCATTTGTTCTGTATAAGGAAAAGGTAATAACTAAATCAGATTTCCAGGGTTAACCTCTTGTGTGTAATTTATAATTTGAAGGACCTTACATAGTGCTAGCTGGGAATAACCCTTTGGGCAGTTCGAAAAGGCTCTCTCATAGAACTTTTTATGATTGTTTCCTTTGCTTGCTGTTGGGATTTCTTTGGCAATTTTTTTTTTCTTTTCTTAACATATATTAGCAAGTGATACTGATTTTTTTGCCGAATCCTTTCAGTTTCCTGTTAATGAAATGCACCCTGCTTTTATAATAAGAAACCCCAAAACTCTTAGAATAATGACAAAGAAAAACAAAGTCTCTTTTTTTTCCCCTATTCTTAACTGCCTCCCAGCATCTCCACAGCTGTGCAACCTCATTTCAATAATGGGCCTTGAAGGCATTCAATGAAAGGTGCTCCAAGAGGGCAAATTATAAAGAAGCTGCAATTTGCAAGGCTACACTGACACCAAGTATTAATTCATTGTGTGAGGAGTTGGGGCCTCAGCAAAATGAGATGAAAACCAGCCCTTACAGATTTCTTTGAGCTTTTTAAGTTCTGTCCCTATTCTAGAATTTATTTTTCAGT
Organism: Vireo altiloquus; assembly: GCA_013396875.1. Lineage (NCBI taxonomy): Eukaryota > Metazoa > Chordata > Aves > Passeriformes > Vireonidae > Vireo > Vireo altiloquus. Next base: position 3,433,053 of record VZRF01012741.1, on the reverse strand, counting down.
AGCATCTTATGCATGTGTTGGAGTGCACTGCCAGGATCCTTCATTTGCTGTTGGAAATTGCCCAGTGTTTATTGTGCTCACTGTTCAGTTCCACGGAGCAGCTGTAGGAGGCATTGATTCTCTGTGGTTTACAGAAGGGATGTTGGGGTTTGTTTTCAGCCCAAATTCTCCCATTGTTAATCAATGGGTAATAGCAAGGACGAAGCATTCTACACCTTCCTCCTGTTCCTTCAGAAGCCTTCAGTGGTTCTGCCTTGCATTTCATTGATTCATTAAAACCCTCTGAATTTGAGGCATGATGGGGAGAAGAGAATATTTTTCCCATTTGCTCTGGACCCATCACATACAAATGCTTGCACAGTTCCACTTCTAACAGGGTAGAAAATATCGACCACATTTCGCATTTCCCTTTTAAGCAGAAGGACAATTTAGATTACAGAAATCCCCGAGCTTGTATTAGGCATATGTGACCTGGTGGAGAAGATAAAATAGGATCCAGACTCTTCCTGGAATGTGAGATGAATCTGGGAGAACAGGTTTAAAACTGCTCAAAGATCTTGCAAGTATTCACTCCCTTACAATCCTCTGTTTCCTCCTCCTCTGAAGGGCAAGGGACCTATTTTTGGGAGCTGCTTAGCACTTGCAAACTCCTCTGTATTCCCTGGGTTTGAAGCTGAAAAGTGAAGTTCACCTGTACATTGAAAGCAGCTCTTTCATCCTATTTAATGGGTGTCCTGTGTAGGAGTCAAAAAAAGCACAAAAAAATTTGTGTCAGATTAACTTTTCGGTAGTGTGTATTTGAAATACCGCAAGGAAATCTGATTACTCTTAAGGTAGAAAGCTGCAATTTCAAAATCTTTTAAAATTTTTTATGAGATTTCCAGCCAAACTCAGTATCCCCAAGATTTCTGCCTGATTTATCCACCTCCTAAACTTCTATAAAGAGTAATTAAGAAGATTTCATTGATATGATTCCGTATATTCCCACATCGCTTAGCAGGGGTAGAAGACAAGACTCAGGCCTGAAAAACCCATGATTTATAGATGGTCCTTCAAGTCCTATCTCTCCAAAAAATTCATCCTTGACTGGGCTGTGTGCTGTTGTTATACCCATCAACCAAATAAACTGACACATAGCCAGCTTGCCATGATTTAAAAATTATTATTAATCTCCTTTTGTGATGACTGAGCCCTGCAATCCTCACCCCCATCAGCAGCCTCCATTCTCAGACCCAGGAGCAGTCAGGAGTTCCACTATCCAGGCAGAAAAATGCTGGAGAATCTGATTTGTGGCTGCTAAAAACTGGCACTTTCGGTATTATTTCCTGCACAAGCAGAAACACGAGGATCTGCCATCTTTGCCTGTCGCTTAAATGCCTTAAAATTTCATTCAGACAATTTAAAAAGGTGCAAAAATGTAATCAAGAGCTGCCAACCCACGGTAAATTATTCAGGTTCTCGATTAGAAGGGGGATGTGAAGAAATAAGATTTGTTAATGTTTCTAGTTTGTGTTGTCTTGCTGTGGCAATTATACTTTCAAATACGATGTGCCTGGATCTGCAAGGATTATGTGCATAACTGATTGATTGGAGAAGCTGTGGATGAGCTGCCTGTGCTAATTTGGGACAGGGAGAAGGCTCTGGAACAGCCCCAGGCTCGTGTTTGGGGCTGAGGGTAGGGCTCTGTGCCCTCTGGGGCAAGGCAGTCCTGACAGATTTGAGCCTATTTTTATCAGCTTCTCCTAAGGACCTAGTGATGGGAAGGAAGTTCTTGCTGGCATTAAACCAGTTGTACTTCTTGAGGCATTTTTTTTTTATTATTATTTTATTTCATGGCTTGTCGTGAGGGCCTGGGCTCTGCCCTGGGTCTCTCTGCCTCTTGTCCTTCATGCAAATGTACCAAGAGAACTCCAAAAGGGCTTTACAAATTCTAGAGCTAGGGCTGGGTGGAAGAGAGTCTGGAATTGTGAACTTTTAGAAACAGAAAACGTCTAGGTGAGACAGCAGCAAGGTGAAAAATTCACCCCCTTCATTCATACCTTTATACCTCGTGGCTTTCAAGGTTTGCTTCCAGCCCAGAAATCCCCAGTGGCTTCCTGGACTGCCACAAATTCAATACACTCCTCTTTCATACCTTGATTTTTTTTTTCCCCTCTTCCATCTTGTTTTGAGTCTCCTTTCCTCTCTCTATTTTTTTTTCCCCTTACATCTCCTTCTGCAGAAGCTGCTGGTCCCTGCTCCCTGCATCTCCCTTTCCCTGCCCACATCATCCTGCACTGCTGAACATTTCCCCTCTCCTCAAAGAAGATGCTGGATGCAGTAGCCACCACAAAGTGGAAAACCAGAGCCTTCTTTTCTGTGTCCAAGGAAACTTCCTTCACAAGGAAATGGCACAGAGCATAAACATTTGCTGTGAGCAGAGGCATTAAATCACTACACACCCTGCTGCCAGCAGTGCTCGGTGTCACAGCAGCACTGCACCTGCCACACAACCCAAAGCACCTAGGGGGTTTGCAGGGCTCCAGCACAGCAACTGAAATTCACCCAAGGGGTTTAATATTTTGAGATGCAGCTTACCAGAGTGATGAGGGAGAAGGGAAGAAAGAAATGAGAAAAGAAGGAGAATAAATAAAAAAACCCACACCTATTTTTGTGGTGAAGCTTTGGAAAAGGTGACACAGTAAAGCACTGCTTAAGAAGTGGCCTTGCTTGGGAAAAAAATGACTGTGGGATGGTTTGTATCCAACCTCCACTCATCCTGAGCCTTCTCCCAGCACTGCTGGGGAGCTGCACCTGCTTTCCTTGTCTCCACCATCATCATTGCATACATTTATTTTCTCAGGGATGCAGTTTAATGCCAGGCACACTCCATTTTGTCCTTAAAAAGGTCTATAAATCCTGGCTGAGTATCACAGGACACCTCTTCAGCTTAGTGAGAGTGTGAAACTGGAATACACACTCACGTTAAATGTGTCTTCCTCTCCTTTTATGTGTGTCCAAGGATGTATTGCAAGGAGCAGCCACGAGTGCTGCTGTCCAAACACACAGGGACAGAGGTTTTTTTGGATGATGAGGAAGCTAAACCCAGCTCCTCCACAAGAATTTACCAATTGAACACCACTGTTAAGCTCAGGTTGTCTCCTTTCTGCTGCTCCATAATTGTCCCTCAGAGTGTTCCTCCAAACCAGCACCTCCTGTGGGTTGCCTGGAGCACAGGTAACAAACACCTGATTATCTGTGAGGAGCCAAATTCAGCTGCTTCCCAAGTGGGAGCAGCTCCGGAGATGTTACCACAGTTCCATTCACAGCCACAAAAACAAAAAAAGGGAGACATGCCCAGCATGTCTTTCCTTGGAGAGAAATCCCAACCTGCCTTTTGTTCCTCCTTGATGGATTTATTTCCTGCGCTGGCAGGTGAGGAGCAGGATTAGGATACAATGAATATAAATGGATTTAGGTACTGGGGCTGCTGCACACTGCCAGACTCCTCTTTTCCACCTGGCTTTTCCAGCTGCCAGAGGGGCTGCACATGCCTGCTCTGCTTGGTGTCACCTCTTGGAACACCTGGGGGTGTTCCTGGGAGCAGCAGCCACTCAGGGGATGACACCACACTTCCCAGAGCTGCCTTGGTTCTGCTGGAAGCTTCTGTGGCTTGTCCCTTAGCATTGCTCTCAGTGCCTGTTTGAGGGGATTTACAATCTCATTTTACACTGTTTTTGTTTTTTTTTTTTTTCCTTTCCCTTCTCTCAAACTGTCAGGGATCCTCTTAATAGAAGTAGGAAATTAATTTCCGCTTCAGAAGCTGCTTTGAAATAGACAATATGGAGCAATTTGGTTTTTGGTATAACATCTTTCCTACATACTGAACTTGTATCTCTTCAGTAATTTTGCCGTTATAAAAACAATGGATAGTACAGTTTATCCACTCCCCCTTCCCTCCCCTCAGATCTATTTAAAACTTAGAAAACAGCCTAAGGACTTTGTTCTTCACACCCAGCATTCAGAATCATTATCATCAAATCTTTTACAGGCTGGACGTTATCTTGTCTTAGCATCACTTCCCAAGATATAGAGCACTGGGGGGGTTAAGGAATGTCTTACCAGAGCTCATGGACAGAGCAGTTAAATGACTCAGTTTTATCCTTCATAAAAAGAGATTTTCACGCATTACTCCCAGCACAGTGAGACAAGAATGTCTCGCTGTCTACATCTTAAGGCGTCCTTGAGAAATTTCCCTGTGACAAGAATGATTTGTTCTAAGAGCTTCAAAAATTCACTTCCAGGAAAAAAAAAAAAAAAAGAAAAAAAGAAGGGCAGAAGTGACGAACACATGGCTGGTGTTGAGAGAGCAGAGAGAGCAAACGGGGCTGGCATTTTCAGAGGTGCTCTGAAGGGGGTAAAGCTGAGAAATCAGGGTTGAAGAGTTTCCCCTTCAGACATCACTCCTTCTTCCTTAGCCCTGAGTGCTTCAAAGCCAAGGCTCAGTTTCTCTGCCTCAGAGGAGCAACAGGACTTGCATATTTTAAAGGTGAACTCATAAATGGGTTGGGCCCTTCTCAAGGCTCCTTAAGAGCGCTCGGTGATGTGCACAGGAGTAGAATCATTATTGGTGCTCCTCAAGCTGCAGCTGGTTCCAACCGATTCAAAAGGCCCAGGAACACTGTGATACTCCCTGGGTACTCCTCTTTCCTTGAAACACAGGCAAAAAGTTTTCAATGTTTTGTGAGTAGGAGGGACAGAATTGCTGGGGAAAGCAAAAGGAACAAATCAAATCAAAGAGTTCACGTTCTTCAGCATCCTGGTGATTTGGGACAGCAGTGGAAAAGGATGTCCTGAAATCAGGGCTGGCTTTAGGCAGGCAGGAACCAGGCTGTTCTGTAGGATTCATACCCAAAGGGAGACAAATTTGAGGGCAAACCTGAATCCTGGGGGAAATTCTGTCGTGGCTATTGTTGAGCAGTGGGTGGCCCTCAGTCAAAGCAGGCAATTCCAGGCAATGTGTTGGAAAGGGATATTATGGCGCTTGGAAAAAATAAAGAAGAACATGAGAGTACAGCAATGACATTTTTGCCTTCAGCTTTAAGAGAAAGAGGACTAGTTGAAAACCTTAACCTCAGAAAAAAATGTGGAATAAGGGAATCTAATTAAAGAGCTCAAACCTTGTAGTGGTAGAGCTAATGTCAGCATTATTCATAACTCAACGTGGAAAATTTGACAAAAGAGCACAAATGGAATTTAAATTGAAATAAAGGCACAGGGGAGCGTCTTTTCTGTCTGAAAGTAATAAATGTTTGGAGTGAACTACCTGTCAAGGTTGGGGAGGTGATGACACCAAGGGCATTTTCAGGAAGCACCCAAGTTTTGCTCGGTGGAAATGGAGAATTAATATGGATGAGCTCAGGGGAGCCAAGGGGACAATTCTCAGGTGTTTGGATTGAGTTGAGCAGCAGAGTGACAGTGGAACGTGGAGTCCTGTCCCATTCTAGAGGCACCAGCAAGGCCCTGCAATGGAGAGAATTTCCTTGGATTCAAGTCTGAGATCTCTGCTGTAATCTCTGTGAAAATGCTTTTCTCTCTGGGGACGTTTTCCTGGCCGTAAATACGTCCCTGAAATATTTGGCAGCCAAGGGAAAAAAATATTTAATTTATTTCTGTTACCATAGAGCTAAAATAGGTCATTTGTTGCTATTTGTTCATAAAAAATGAAGAAGGATAGGGAAGGAGAAAGGTTTGGAGTCATCTTCTCTACAAGATAATTTAAAGATGGGTTTTTACCTTTTGCTGGCCCTTATTAACACCTTTCCTCACACGTTAGAGTTCATCACAGTTCCCAGATGAAATGCTGCCCATGTTGGCATTTGGGCTGTCTCCTGAATTATCTCTTTCATGGCTTAGTATGTCCCTGATGAATTCTCTGCTGGTTTAGATTGGTTTTATTCTCAAATTCAGGCCACTGCTAAAATTTTAGGAGTCTCACAGAGGAGTTTAATTCCATATAATGACATGATGGAGTTTGTTTTGACAGCTCTTTGTAGATTTGGTTGTAAACACAGTTGTTCTGTAGGAATTGCAGCTTTGTTTTCTTCCATGAATTCAGTGGAAATTAAAAAAATCTTTAATCCACCATCACTTGCCATTATGAGCCTCCAACAGAAAAGGACTGCAAACACCATCTTTGGGATTTAGGGACAGGAGTCGAAGCCTGGTAAAGCCAATTGCTTTCAATCTCTTTTCATGGTCTGAGAGTGGGACCTGTTTTCATTTGGGTAAATTGATCTTTTTTCCACACAGATCCAAATTAATGAAATTCTTTCCGTAAACATATTCTGATTGCAGCACCTCGAATTTCTCATTTATTTTCTAAAGGGCCCTTCCATGCTTCAGTAAATATTTGCTCATTTAGAGGAAGTTTTGTGAGGATCCCCAAGGTGTTTATTTCAGGGGAATTGAGGGGTGTACAATGGCAGCTTTTCTGGAAAAAAAAAAAAAAATTAACATACAATTGGAATACACAAGGTTGTTTCCTCAGCTGCCACGGAAATCATCATCACATCCATCTGTGTGTGTTTGCCAACACCATTTGTTTCAAATAGGCCAATTTAAGCCTGTTTTGAAGCCCAGACCCATCTGACACCCATCTGCTGTGGATGCACGCCGTGACCAGGCTGCACCCACACCAACACAGCTCCCTGTGCTCAGGACTCTTCAGGACTCCACTCTTGATCCTCTGCCACAGGAACAGCAGGGAATCTGCAAATACAGAATTTCCTACAGCTCCTATAAGAAATTAAAGTGGATTTTAGTTGGGCCATCAAGAAGATTTGTTTGATTTCTCGTCGTGTTGGTATCAGCTAAATGGCTTTTGTTGTGCTTTCAAATGATGTGTTCTTATTGGAGAAATTCTCCTTGTCTCTAAACACAAAGTTAAATTATGTTGTCCTCAGAGTTCGTGTGAAATTTCACTGCTTCAGTAAGTTTGGTCCTTTACTAAGTCCTTTACATTGCTCAATAGAGCAGGAGGTAATATTGTTTAAAAACAACTTTTTAATTATTATCTTTTAATTTTTATTTTAAAACAATTCAGCTGTATTTGTTGGGAAGGCAAAACATGCAGAAGTGTACCTGTCAGAAAAAAAAAAATTAAGTTCGTATAGTAAAATAAAAAGTTTGCCAAAAAGAAGCTGCAAACACAACAGAAGAACAACTTCCTATCACTGATTTCTATTTTTAGCAGGTTCCTACTTTTAGTTGGCAATGATGGAGCTGTCAGTTCAACTAATGCAGTGCTCAAAATTTAATCACCTTAATTTATTCACACTGACCAGAAACAGAAATACAGGGTCCTTTTAATTAAATAACAGTCCCTCAGAATGCAGAAAAAAAAGAGATATCCATAGGAGATTATTATTCCAATTTTCCTTCTCTCAATAAGGACTTTCAAAACCCTTGAGAGTCACTTATGGTCCCTTCCTATTAATGAAATCATTAATGGAACATCATAATTACTCTTTAACAAGGCAAGACATACTTCCCTCAGAGTCAAGGGGAAAAGCAAAACAAGGATTATTGTAAAAACTTTGGTCAAACAACTGAGAGGTAAAGAGAGGAGAATAAAAACCAAGCAAACAAACCAAAGCAAAAGACAATAAAACTCCCAAACCAGTCCAAAACTGTCTTTAAGTGAGGTATTGGATCCTTTAAACTCTTCCTTTGCAGATCCCACCTGAAGGCAAAGTCTTCATGCACCTTCTGTTTCTGCAGGGTGATATGAATTATATTGAGGAATTAAACTTTAGCATTTACTGGAAGTTGTGAAATTTCCCTGCTCTTTCACCTCCATTTTATTTGTTCATTTTCTTATTTAAGCCAGACTTTATGAGTACTTAAACCTGTGAAAAAGCAGTGAATCAGAGCTTGAAAATGATGCCCAGACATCACTGAAACAAAGTGCCAAGAGTTTGAAATCTCCTCCCTCTCCTGGGCAGGGTGTTCTGGATGTACAGGGCAGGAGAGGATGGATCCACAGATCCAGAGCAGCCTGGAAGCTGTGATGTGCTGGGCTCAGTGCAGGAAAAACGAGCCTTAAGGAATCAGACAAATTCACTTTCTGACCCTCAGTGTAATTTTGGGGCAAGCCACTTAACCCCTTCTGGCCGCTTTTGTCACCCAGTGGCTGATGGCTGATGGTGTAAAATAAAAAATTCTGGTGCAAGGAGTATTATTGAAAAGAACAAGGGAAGAGCCAGAAGTGACACATTTCACATCTCTTACTCCTGGGTGGTGCTCTGCAAAAATACCACACCTAATAGGCAGAGTGTCCGCAGGAGTCACAAATTACTACAGTTAGGGTGGATTATAAATCTCAAGTAAAGCCCAGTCAATTCTACAAGTGATATATTTCTTTTATTACTGACCCTTTATTGCTTCTCTCTCACACATGCATCTATCTTTATCTATCTTTTCTTCTTGGGCAGAGGGGGTGTCATGCTGCATTAATATTCCTCTCTGCAGCTTTTCTAGCCAGCCCCATTTTCTTTCCTTCTTGCATCAAGAAACTTGGATGTCTTTTAAATTTCTTTTATTTAGTTGCTGGAACTTTCTTGGCTATGAAAAAAAATATAGGGATAGGAGAGGAGTTTAAAGAAGCATTCTGGGGCATTTGGACATTTAACCCCCACCCCCATTTATTCCCAGAATACAGAGGGTCATTTACTCTCACTACTTTTTTTTGGAGGAGAGGGGATGAAATATTCACTTCAGTTTAATTTGGCATCAGAAAGACAAAGTTTAAGATTAGGGAACATTAATTTAATTGGTCTGGGTTAGCATTATGAGAATGATATGATTTGCTTCTTCTAAATAAACATTACTAGAAACTTAATCCCTTGAAAGGTTTTTCTTTTCCGTTTTTTGTCTTGACTCACTTTGGGAAAAAGGAGTTGAACCATCTCTAGGTGATGCCCAGGCCTGTTTGCTGCTCAGGAGGGCTTGGAGGAGGGAGTTCCAAGGGATGTGGGGGTCTGGTTTGGGGCCAAATCCAAGCTTGGATGGGATGGGATGGGATGGGATGGGATGGGATGGGATGGGATGGGATGGGGACAGGGATGGGATGGGATGGGATGGGATGGGATGGGATGGGATGGGATGGGATGGGATGGGCTCTCTGGTCACTGTGGTCATGAGCAATTACCTTGGAGTTTTGCAGAGCTGCTTAAAAGCCAGGTTGGACCTTCGAGCCTGAGCAATCAGAAAATGCTGATTAAACCCCCTGGACGCTGAGAGAACATGAGGGGTGGAATCGGTACCAGACAGAAACAGAAGAAATAAAATCCTCCATTGCAACAGGACCTTGAGGGACAGCACGGACTCTTTATATTATACCAGAAAATCTTGCTCCTCTCCTGGCAGCAGAAGAGGGAAGTTGTGCAGATCTCCAAGTCCACACTAGTGCGGTGCCTGAATGTGAAAATCTCTTGGAACGAACACACGGAACGCGCCACGACGGAGAGAGACAAATCTCTTGTCTACCCTCAGGGACCGAATGCAACTTACAACTGCTGAGTGAATAATTAGTGTTAATTAGCAGTAGAAATTGATGCCTTTGGAGATAGTCTGCCAAGTTTTTAAGCACTTTAATACTAATGGATTTTTTTTTTTCTCTGGGATAAATCTTTATAGAAGAAGCGAGTGCAAATTGATTTTTAAAGAGCCTGTCCAATGCTGAAATTATCTTACGAAAACATTGGGTTTAAAAACAATTACATTTACTTTCAGTGTATTTTAATGCTTTTTCCAGTGGATTAATCTCTCTTTAAATATTTTTGCTATAATTTTTTTCTCTAGTTTCTTGGAAAAGGAGTATGTGGAGCACATTTGCATGTTTAGGAGTTGTTAGGATAAAATATGCCACCATGTCAAACTACTTAGTTCCTAAGTCATTCTTCAATTATGAAAAAGTATTCAGCTGTAATGATAATGGCACTATAATGACACTTTGAATCACAAGAGTAAAGTTCAATGAGCAGAGGCAAAGACCTAAAAGTTAAGAAAATTGTCCAATCAATTTCATGTCCTCTCTGTTCAAACAGTCACTCTCTGAACCCAGAATCCTTATTTAGGTTTCTTCTCCCATCCTTCCAGCTCAAATCAAGTAATGAGACCAACAGGATTGGGAGTGAGGACTTGAAACTGCCCCTCTGCCTCAGGTAGCATTTGGGGTTTGGGCATCTCAAAATCAACACTACCAGCAGGGATTCAGGGTGGCACAGTGACCGTGGCACCTCGGTGGCATTGCCCTGCTGAGGGATGAGGGCAGGGCCACTTCCTCACCTAGGGATTTAGACTGAAAAGTCAAAGATAAACACAATATCTTGATTTCCAGAAGTTTTGGGCTCCTTGATTTCTCTCTGAAGTTTCTGAGAGAGAAGTTTATTCAAGACATCAAAACTCTGATGGAGAAAGCTCGGAGATTTTGCAGGCAGTTGATATGAAAAACTCCAAAATAGCACAGAATGAAAGCTGTTTTCTTACATTATACAGCAGGCAGGAGTCAGAGAATTAAATCAGTGCAGTAATTTCTTTGTTGGTGTTGCCAGCAACTCACTGAGGAGTTTCTGGAGAAATCAGAGCTGAGAGGAAGGTTTGAAACACATATATGTTCAATATTAAGCACGTTAATTAACATAAAAGTATGGAACTTTTCTAACAGGTGGTGTAGCCATTCCAGGTTCCGTGAAAATTCTGCTGTAGTTTTTTCTGACATTGCTCAAGATGTGCAGGCAACATAAAAACCAAATTAATTTCCTGCAGAAAGAAGGACCAATTTATATTTATAGGGAAATATGGTTCTTTTTCACTGCCAGCTCTAGACCTCAGAATATTTGTTTGCAGAAGTATAAATATGAGAGTCACAAAATGAGCAAAGGCAGACAAGAGCCTCTCTGCTTCTCCCTTCCTTCCGCTTTTAGAATTATTTATAATATTTTCTTATAGGTCATGATCCAAACCCAGCTCAAATCCATGAAATATCACCAGTGAGTTCCAGAAGGTTTGGATGAGGCTGGATTTGAAAATCCCTGGGTGCTCCACAAGAGCAGATAATTCTGTGACCCCTCAGGGAACCTCTGAGGACAGGTTACATAATTAATGACAATTTGAACCTTTGATCACCATGTGCATAAAAGGGACGCAAGGCACAGAATTTACCTTGTGGACCACAGCAACGTTGAATTAAAACCTTGAATCAAAACCTGTCACCAAATTCCAGGGACCATTTTTGCAACCTGGTTTCTAATCACACTGCATATATAAACTGGAGATTTTTTTAAAGATAAACATGTTTTTGTGTTCGTCCTCTGGATGAATACATCGTGCACGTGTTCTGCATGGGTTTCCTTGTGAAATTAAGGATATGTGGCCCACGAGGTGCCTGTGACAGGGCAGTGAGAGAGGGCATGAGTGTCAGACCTGCAAGGCAGGTGACGTGGAGCTGGCCCAGCCTGTGTGAGGTTTCACTGCTGGAAAAGCCCATTCAGGACCCTCTGTGAATGCTGAAACCAAGAAACACAAACTTTTCTCAACAGAGGCCTCTCAAAGATTTACAGAAAGGTTTAATTCTCAGGTACACCGAGATTCTGTCTATTTTTAAATCCTGAGACGCCATAATCCTTGGTGAGAATAAGTGTTGTTTTGGGTTGTGTGCATGCTTTAGAGCAGCACTTGTTAAGTTTATTTTCCCTCTTAATACCTGCACACAGACAGAAGCGACTTGATTTTAGGCTGGATAAAGAGTAATTATATTTGAAATATAATCGAAATATTTTGAAATGTATTTGAAATATTATATAGAAATGCCAAAAAAATGCCCACTTCAGCTTGTACACAGATATTAGCCATACAAAACCTCCCCACACACCCCTTGCTCCTCCTCACAGTTTTTCTCAGGAGGTATTTCAAACACCCAGCTCTGGGGACGTTTATGTATGCTTGGTTGGGCCCAGGTTCTATGAAGTTGTTTGGTTTTGAACAAAACATGAAAGGAGGCAGACTGTGGATGTTGAATGATTTTTGTTTATGCCAGCTAACACCAGAGGCTTTGGGGACCACAGATATGTTGTGTGCTGGTATCAGGAAATTCACCACTTTATCAAAATTCTGGGTTTACAGGCCTCTGGAGAGTGATGGTTTTTCCTGTTTTCCAGTGAAAACACCAAGCCAATACTCTGTGCTCACACCTTTCCCTGCCTGCACCCTCCTCCTCCCCTGTGCAATAAAATCCTTTGCTCTCTGGGTATATTAAATACTGCTTGATTACTCTAGAGATTATTTTCTCCTTTTTCATTGCTTTTGACTCTTTATTACTGCTCATTAGAATGTTATTAACTTGGCCTCAGTTATGACAACACTCAGCTCCTGCTTCACATAACAATCCATTTCCTTCCCTTGCCCACATCACACACCTTGAATTATTCCCTTTGGCTGAGCTGAAAGAAGTAGCAGAGAGAGCAGGTCCTTGGTCTTTCTGAGGTAAGAGGCCTTTAATTTGTGGCTTTGACAATGATCCTGTAATTAATGATTCTGTTTCCCATCCTGGCTGTGTGTGGTGACTGACACTGACAATTATTTTGGAACAGTTGGTGACGTGAGTGGTATTTCAGTGGGAAAAGAGGCAGGATTGAGTCTGCTTTTAACTGAACTGGATTTTTCTGTGAAAAATCTCCCTGGGGAGAACTCAGACATGTCCAGCCCTGGATGGGGTTGACTGGAGTGTCCCAAAGGCCACCAGTCCTCCACAGCCCTGGTTGGGTTTTGCTTCCACCACTGCCAACAGCAGCTTGGGAAAAAAGGGTCACTGCTTTTTTTTTTGCTCAGAGAAGGCCAAGATAAACTCAGGATTTCTCTCTTTATGAGTAATGTTCCTGAACCTGAGGCTGTTAAATGATTGCAAAACAGAGAGATGTAGGAAGAAATGAAAAACATGGAAGAAATGGAGAGCAGCAGGTGTGGTGATGCCATGGCTCCTGAGAACTGAGGAAAGTTGCATTTTTGGGACTGTAATGCACAGAAATGCTTCCCCGCCTCTCTCCTGATAGCTGTGGCTCACAAATAAAGACCACAGGTCTTTTCAGGCTTCCTCCTTTTCCCTGTAGTCTGAGTTTTTCAGTTTTCAAAACTCAAATGAAATCACAGCAACATCCCCCGAGAGGGCAGAGGATCAGCGGCAGGACATGAACTTATCCCCACAATTTAGATTTCGTTTTTACCGAATTATGCAGTAATTCAGAGCTCTCAAACCTTGTACACCTATAATCCCAAACCAGCGTTGTGGGAATTGTCAGAATTTGCAAGGACATAAGGAGCTGTTGAAAGTCTGTTTTCACCAGTGCGAGACACAGGTGCCTGGAGGGCAAAGTTGTAATAAAGAACAAATTTCATAGCCCATTTTGTGCATTAAAATTAACCATTTACTGAAGCAGGTTTGGGATCAGGTCTGAACTCCAGCCTGTATAAAGCTCCTGTGTCTTTCTCTTTCAAAGACAGTTGCTCTGTTCCAGAATTCTTTGGATCTGTATTTACTCCCAGACTTTCTGCTGTGGGTTTTTTTTTTCTTGTTTGGTTTTTGTTGTGCTTTGAAATAAAAGAATTTATTTGAATTCAAACATGCAAATAATGGATTTCTAAATGCATGGTTTGATATTGTAAAAGTAGATAGAAAAAGGGAATTTGAGTGCCTTCGAAAAGGCCATGTTGTCAAAGGAAATTTGACATTTCCTTGGTAAACTGAAAATGTATCATTTAATTCTTAAAAAAGTTGTAGTTTATCTGCTTTACCTTTAAGCAATTACAAAAATCTTAGCTAAGCAATATTTTCAATTGAAAAATCATTCTAAGTTGAAAATTCAAGCATATTATCTGAAAAATGCAGCTGCTAAATATGTATATTTTTTAATATTCAGAGTGGAATGGTGGAAGCTTATTCAAGAAAAATTAGTAAAAATTAGCAGTTGATGGATAACATTTTGCCAGTTTGTGCTCAACTCCAGGAATTCTCTTAACTGTTTATTGCTTGTCTGTTGATGTCCCTGGAATGGGAACACAAGGAATTCAGGATCTCTCTCCCTATGTGTGTGCTGGGAGTGTAGGAGCTCTTTGGAGCAGAGAGCACCTGTGCATGGCATCCAAAATTGAAATTTCATAGCGAGTTCCCAGGCAGCTTTTAAACATCCCGTTGTTGGTGGATTCACTCATTGTGTAGGGACTGTAAGACGACAAAAAATCAGGGATTTTCTTTGTAGCTTTAACCCTTTGACCCAGTCTGGGAGGATATCTTCATGTCTGGAAGTGGGGAATTATCGAAGGCAAAACATTTCCTGCCTAGACCAACTCCCTCCAGTGCCAAATGAATCCAGAGGAGGCCTTTAGGAGATTTCACACCCCTGGAGGGTGACCTTGGGCAGAATCTTTTTATGGCAGCTCTAAATTCACATTTGTCACCTGGAATCCCTCCCAGCCCTTCACTGTTTTCTGTCCCATTGATGCCTTAGGTTTTAGCTTTTATATTGTTTTCCAGCCCTGCAGTGCCCAGTGTAACTCTGCAGGTCCCTGGAGCTCGTTCAGTGCTGTTCTCTCATGCTCACACTGACATAACAAAGCCTCTCCAGCTCCCTCTCCAAGGACACCCAGACCCTCCTGGGCCCAACAACTGCAAACCTTCATCTTGGCGAGAGGGGGGCAAGCTTGGGCAAATTCCATCCTTGCCTGGCTTCTGCTTGGGCAATTGATGCTGATATCAAAGTGGGAAGAACTCGGGAGCTGTCATTGTCCATTTTGGGATGCACTGAGGCAGGAGCCTCTGGAGCCCAGAGTGTGACCTCTGAAGGCCTTTCAAATAAATCCCTCCTTTATTCCTTTATTCCTGTCTGCTCTCTGTTTCTAGGGAGCCATTTAAGGCATCACCATTCCAAAGGAAGAGGGAATTTTCCAGTGACCAGCCCAGGGTGTCTCCCCCTCCCCTGGGCTGTGTGAGAGCAGCTGCTGCTGGAGTCACTCCTGCCACCATGCTAGCCACGAGTTTTAATCAATATTTGTCCATCTGACCTGAAAGGGAATTAACAGCAGCCTTTCAAACAGAATTCTGCCTCCCATTTGATACCTCTTTGTATTCTTTGTTTCGGCATTCACTGACATTAATGGGTATTTATATGCCCAGTTCTCTTTGCATTACTCACCACCCATCTCTTGCCCCTCTTCATTCACAATAATGTGATTATTAGTCACAATAAGAGCTGGAATAACTGATTGTGCTCCTGAAACTGGGGCTCTACACATTTGTCTTTAATGAGCTCCCCTTTTTTGTCTTCTTTTCTTCTCAAGGCTGCAAGGCAGCCATGAAGTAGCAGAATGAGACAGCAGAAGGTCATAATTTGGGAGAGCATTTTATTTTTAAAGAAATATTGATACAGTGGAATTGATTGTTTTGAAGATAAATGAGGTGACAGGCACTTTTTGTTTCTTTTTCTATGAATTTTCTATCTCAGTGTAATAGTGACCTTTTTTACCCCAGAAAAGAAAAAGTGACTTTTTCAGCTTGAAATACTGTAATAGAGATTGCTTGAAAGATAAAACTGATATCTTTGGAAGTAAATTTTTGAGGGTGGAGATGAATGGAATCATTATGAGGTGTTATTAATGAGTAAATTTGGAAAAGGGAGAGAAAGCTGAATTTTAAAATTAGGAACTTAGCAAGAATTTGGCAGAGCAAGGGAGTGAAACCCAGAGAGCCCCAAGTGCCAATCCACGTGGATTTTAAATCCCCCCAGGGATGGTGGCTCCACCCTCCTTGGGCTGCCAGTTCCAGAGCTTGTCAACCCTTTAGGTGAAGAAATCTTTCCTGATATCCAACCTAACCCTCCCCATGCACAATTTGAGGTGGTTGTTGTTGTTGTTATTAAGGGTAATTGTGTGTCTCAGCATGGCCAAACCCTGCTGAGCTGCCCAGAGAATCAGAATTGACGATTTTTTTACTCACTTGAGCATGTGCAGAAGCCTTCAAGCAGCAAAAATATCAAGAGCCACTTCCAACAGGGAGTTGTGTTTTTCTCCATCTCTAAGCTGGCCAATAACAGGATGATAATAAGGTGAAGAATAAGATGCACTTTAGAACCACTTGTTGCTCTGTTTAGCAAAAGAAGAAATCATGGACACACTGTGACAATAAGGGATCCCAACCAATAAATATCATCTCTTCAGCCACAGGAAAAATGCAGCAATTGCCCAATAAACCAATAAACCACATGTGTCCCCACGACGGATACATGAAAGGCTGAAAGCCCCTAAATATTTGTTAAGAGGTAAAAAGCATTAAATTTGTGTTCTGTAATGCTTGTAACCCAGGCTGGGTACTAAACAGCTGTCACTCCAAGTGTTTTAGTACACTAAAGGCATATTTAATTGCCATTCAATTAGAATTGTGTTGCACTTTTGCCTGTGTGTCTGGCTCCCATATTGACAGAGAGATTTGTACTTGATTGTGGAAATCATTCCTGGTTTTCAGGTGTCCTGTGCCTTTTGACTTATCAGAGGAACTGTAGGACACCCAACAGGTGCTGTTTCTTATTATTTTTGTGTTTTCTCTTGGTGCAGAACCCACTTTTTGGCTGGGCGTTTCCTTGAGGGCTGGGATAAAGTTGTTCATGTTATATTTAATTGGTCTCAGTGATTAGAGTACACCATAAAACCTGATTTTCCTTACTGCCCTACTATGAAATACTTATTTTCAAAATTCATTGTTATATCAGAGATGAGTGATGCAGAAAGACCAAATTATCTTTTTTGGGGACAGACTTTGGTGGTTCATCCAGCTTTTTATCCACCCTCTTATCTTCCTCCTGGGCTTTGCAGACCCAGGAAATGACTGCAGATTTCTGAGTGTTGCCAGCACCAGGTGACAAAGAGCTGACCCATTTTTTCTGTTCAGGAAGCTTCTGTCTTGTCTGTGCAGTGGCCATTTTTAAATTCATATTTCTGTGAGAAATAATTGGTTTTCTGCATATTTCTAAACCAAGCAAAGAGCACTTTGCAGACCAGAAGGCTTTGTTAATCAGTGTGGAATGTGCAATGGAAAAAATGTTTGACAGCTTTTGCTCCTGGAAAATCTGAAGGCTGAAAGAATTATGCCATAACTATAAAATCTGGACAATTTTGTTTATTTCCTCACTTTTTAAAAGATTTCATTAAGTTTCACATCATACAGACATGCAGATCAAACCAGGGAAATGGCTGGAAGCCTAAATGAAGAGAAATGTTCTCTTTATCCTGTACAAAGACACACAAAAAAAGGAAGATCTTAAAGATTGAATTTTGTTAACATCTTTTTTTCTCACTTTTACTTTGCTTCTTTATTTCCTTTCTCATTCCATGAAGAAATTGATTTCTTTTGTTACCATTTTGGGGGGGGTGGGGTGGAATTTTCTTAGCTTGATTTTTATCTATTAACTAGAAATATGTCTGCACACAGCTTTGTGTTCACACATAGACAACTCCCCCCACACCTTCATAAAATCATTTTCTCCTGCCATGTGAATATTTCCTAATGCCATTTGCTGCAGTGATCAGAGTACAATAATGCTTTCCCTGTAGAAATGTTTATGGCAAACTCTATTATTGTTACAGAAACAATCGCTCTATTTTGAGTCGGGTGAAAAATTGACACGTTTCCTGCAGACTTCATTTTCATTTCCCTCAGATATCATGGAAGTCAAATCAAATCAAATCAGCCCCGATTTATTACAGCACTTAACACCACTCACTTGTTGGGAGCTGCTTCCTAGAAGACAGCTCAGTCCTTTCCCTGCCTCCTCCTTTGGGTGAAACAGGAACCAGAAAACACCCAAGGATTCCAGGATAGGAGGATCATTTGGAGAGCTCCTTACTCTGCTGCCTGAAAATTGGATCCCCATCCGAGGTACAGGAATTGGAGCCTTTCGACTGGCACCGTGAGCTCTGGGTCACACCCGAATTTTCTGGAATCCAGTGAGCTGAATTCACAGGGCACAGCTTCATTCACTGCACCTTAACCATATTGTTTGTCGAGCTTGGTCCTTTTTCCCCCACATTTTCATACGTTTGAAGTGTTTATCAGACAAAATTACAAATTAAGTTTTATCAGTCCTTGGAATGCAAAGACTTTTTGTGTTTTCTCTGCACGTGGACCCAGAATAAAATTGTTGCAGCGAGCAGGGCTGGGAGACGAGCCAGAATATGGCTTTGATTAATACTTTGAGCACATTCTCAGATTAAATATATAAGTGTGTGTATAAATATATATATGAAAACATTTAATAATAACTTTTTTCCCGGCTGAGATGACGTGCTTGGCATTTTATTCTCGTCTCTTTGTGGGGCTGCTGGTTTGATTCCTGAGGTCAGGGCTGTTTTGAAGGCTGCATTTCTCAGACCACGCAAGTGTGGATGTTTATTTGAGCCGATGAGCTGCAGGAAAATGTCTTTGCAGCTGTAGTGGGGTGGTTATGGCAGCAGCACAGGTTATTATCGCCTTGCTCAGGTGGTAAACATGACTGCAAGTTAGTGGGCAGCAATCCTTTTTGTCAAGGCGAGTAGCTCAGAGACCCTAAAAACTCCTTGCAAAAATAATATTTAGCATTTCAGTGCCCAATCTCCCTTGCACGCCTTGTGGCAGCACTGCAGCACATCTGGGCTGGATTTGCAGCTGAAATTCTGAGTTTAGTGTGGCTTTGTGCTGAGGGAAACGTGGTCGGTGTGGCTGGGTGAGGGAACTCCCTGGCTCAGAAATCAGCTGCCACGGGATGGATTCGAGCAGGAGACCAGATTGTTGTGTGAGAATGTCTTTAGGGCAGAAATGATCGCATTTCCCACATGTGGTTTAACAGGGAACCTGAAAATAGGTTACAGAGGTGAGCAGGAGTTGCCTTGGGACAGGGCCAAGGTGGAGAGAATTCCAAACTCTGAGGTGTGAATCAGAGCCTTTCCTAGGGCTGGGCTATCAGCTGGGACAGGCTCTTATCAGAATGACAGGGCAGCAAGGGAATCCCTTGGAATATAAATATTTTCATATATATCTGGCACAAGAGACAGCTTCTCTCTTAGATACTCTGTCTGAGCTGTGTTGTTACCCCTTAATAAAGCCAACTAATTAATGTCACAGAGAGTTTGTGCTTGGCTCTCCATCCAGCTGTGACCCAGGTGACTCGGGGGATGCTGTGCTGGCAGCACACAAACTTTACAACTTCAGCTCTGCAACTTTAGAAATGCTAAAATACCGAACAAATCCAACTAACTCAAGGAGCTCACAGATTTATTATGGAGCCTGAAACACTTGCGAGAAAGAAACCTTAACAATATTATTTCTTCACTGATAAAATCCCCAAATCCCTTGCAGTTCAAAAATTACAGAGGATTTAAAAGACTTCATGCTCCAGGTTATAAACTGACAGTGAGCCAGTCAGAGTGAGAAGTTCTGTCTTGCAGGGACACTGAACCACTATTACTTCCAGCTTTCTAATTCTCTGCAACCTGAGTCTTGACAGGTGGCTGTGAAGAGAAGCCAGAAATGTCACTCGTTCCACCCCCTATCATGGCTGAGTTATTTACTTGAGTGCTTCCCACACCATCCTCCCAGAGAGGTGGAGAAGGATGAAAATCAGAAGGAAATCTGTCCTGAGAACACAGTGAGCTGCTCCTGAGGATCTGCTTTGCTGAGGCACAAAGGGGGTTCCTGAGGGAGGCAGGAATGCTCAAACCTCGGATGCAGTGGGGAAAGCAAAGGATAAAGGAGTGCTCTGCTGCAGGAGCACAGCTTTGGGACACGGCAAACAGATTTATATTCATTTATCCATCCATCTATCCAGGTCACACTAAAACCTGGCACCAAAGGACAGTTCTGTCAAGAGTTCCTGGTGCAGCTCTTCTGCCCTTTGGGCATTTATTTATCTATTTATTGGTTGGAATCCAGCCCTGATCTGGGGTTGTGGTGGCTTTGTGGGTGCTGGTGGCAGCAAGAGGGGGAGAGGAGGAGCAGGCAGGGGCAGAGAAGGGAACAGTTCAGGTGGGAATTGCACAGGTGACATCCCTCTGTGCAGCTGCACCCACTGCCTGCTCCAGAATTACCCCAGAAAAGCCAATTTCTCGCTGTTGCTGTGGAGTGTGACTTGTGCCATTCAGTTACACTGCACAGAACCCAAAAGGACCTGAACTGATGGTGAACAAATCTAATTGGCAATTTAATATTAACAGGCAAGCTTTATACTAAAGGCAAAAGAGTTTTCTAGGAGCAAATATTTATTGTAGCTGACTTTCATGCAAATTTGTATTTTAGGTTGTTCACTTCAGGTCCCAATAGGTTTTAAGATGGAGCAAGTCTTTTTAAAAAGTTTTGCAGCTAGGAAAACTTTAAAAACTTGTTTCAGGCCCTTTATTGCCTGAAATAACATCACCCCCCAAGCAGATTAAATGGGTCCATCAGCCCTGGCTCAGGTGGAGGTAGAGCTGAGCTGTTACACTGAAATGGGAGCAGCTGCAGTGCCTTGCACCAGCTGAGAGCCCAGGGAGGTGGGTAGGAAAGGGTTCTTCAGTTCCACCAGTGTCTGGGCTAGGAAAAGCCCCATTTTCCTGGAGGCAGCCCAGGAAGGGAGGCTGGGATCGTTTGTTCCGTGCTGCAGCTCAGCCACAGTCCCTAAAGCACAGCGAGATCCCCGGGCCAGCATCAAGCCAACATCCAGATCTCCTGGGCGCCTTCAGGAAGGCACAACTTAATGGGGCAAAACTGCTGAATTCTGCTTTTATGGAGAAGGGAATGCTAATTTGATGAGTGCATGTGTCTTGGATGACTGGTTCCCTCCATGTTTTTATCTGTTGATATTAGTTACACTCCAGCTGCCTTCCTGAGCTCACTCTTTTTCCATCAGGATGGTTCTCTTCATAAATGTTTGGCATTTAGCTGTTTCATAAGTATAGAGAAAGCAAATATGGGCCTCCCCTGAGGAAAATAAGAGCATTATTTTGTCTAAAATAGTCTTTTTCCACATGGATTACCACCCACACCAACAGTTCATCTGCCTCGTGGATTCAGTATTTGATAAGGGTTTTCAGTATTTGATAAGGGTTTTCAGCACAGCCCATAGGTGTAAGGGCTTTGTCGACCTTAATTAAGACCTCCTAAAAAGTGTTTTCCCCTAATGGAGAACACCTAGATCAGTCACTTGGATCCAGTGAATATTTCCTGGGGAACAATGGTCCTGGTGTAGTTAAAGGCTGCAGGAATAGCACAGGGTTGGGAGTGTTGTAGCAGGATGGAGGAGCTACAAACCTAAAGAGAAATTATTTGCTAATAATTTTTCTCATATAAAACACTTTCTCTGAGAAGTTTCTGTGCTGTTCTGGGCCTGAGAACTTCTCTTTCCTGCTGCTGGAAGTCTGGGATGATGAAGCTGGTTGGGTATGGATTTCTTGCCCAGCTCCCTGTTAGAGCTAAGAAGTGAACTCATAACTTTTACATGTTCCCAGTTCTGTATTTGATCACCAAAATCAGAAATTTAGGAGTGAGGTGCAAAATACTGCTTACCCCTTTAACTGTCTGCAGGGGTTTTTTTCTCATTTCCCTCATTTGCTGATGAACTTTTATTTTTTTTTCTGAGAGTAGAGAAAATTAAGTTACTTCATGAACTGGAGACTGAAAATTTGGATTAAGTATTTAATATTTTTTCTAAACAGTTTAATGAAAAGAGCAAATACTATGTAGGTATTTTTCTTTCACACGTCAATCATTCTCGAATTATGTTAGCTCCTTAAATTCTTTTTACATGTTAATGGCATCTCATTATTCTATTAATGGTCTGCAGCAGGATTATCTGTATTTATTTTCCATTAGTGCTTGTGCATCTTGGTGTGCCTGGACAAGTGTTAGAAGGTGAAGCTTCCTCTTTCCTTGGAAACTTGGGAGAAGTGAAGTTTCCCATAGACGTTTTCTCAATATAGGTATTTGGATTTTAAACTCTCATTTTTATTTGCTTTCTCTTCCTGTAACCTTTCTTTTTTTTTGCTTTCCAGTCACAGGGTGAATGAGCATTTGGTGTGAGTCCAACAGCAAATTCCAGGGCAGAGTTTGGGAAGTGCCATGAATGAATTTCCCTGCGCTGCTCACTGGAGCTCTGCTTGTGCTGGGTGAGGATCAGGATCCACAGCTCCAGTGAAGCTCTGCATTCCCTGCCAGCCCTTAGCATCTCCTGGAGCTGGTTACATTTATTAACTCTGTTTGTAGAATGTTTATATCAGGAAAAGGTGGAGTCAAGTCAGTGCAGTGAAAAATGGAGCATCTTTCAGTCTGGTGGTTTGGTTTTACTTTTCTTTTTTTTACGTTTGTTGCTGAAGAAAGCCTGAAATAAGTTCCAGTTTAGCACCAGTGTAGAGTTTTCCCTGTGGTTTCCTGAGCAAGTGCTTTCCTGACTTTGGTCCGAGATCTGACAAGATCAAAATTGTCTGGAATAGGTCAATAGACCTATTAGATTTTTTTCAGAACAAATAGATTTTTTGAAAGAAAACCAGCATGTTTGGTGATGATGAGGTGTGTCTGTCTTGCAGGTGAATTAAATTATTGCCTTTCAGCAAGGACACAGACTCTGGGGTGAGGCCTTCCCAGCAAGATTTCCACAGTCCTTATTTTAGGCTTTTATAGAAGTAAGTTCATGGCTGGTAAGGACTCCATGGTGCTGCTAGAGGAAAACACCACACCAAAGTGTTTTCTTTTTAAATATTATGAAATTTTTAAATTTTCCTTTAAAATATTTCTCCGACTGACCTTCTCTCCCCTCCCTGTGTTACTGTGAAGCACTCTGCACTTCCTACAAGCCAGCCAGGAAGAAATTCACTCTGGCCAGGCTGATTTGGGGTATTTCTGTGGTATGAGTAGCTGTGGGGTTCCTGTGATGCCTTGGCAAAGCACACACCTTATCCGTTCTGTACATTTATCAAATAAAGCTTGACATGAAGTCATTGGGTTTGACAGAAGATTTATGGGAGTTTCGGCTGGCTTTGCATTAGCCCCACGATATTTTTTGATAACCCGTTGAACAGAATTTTTTAAAAGCACTTTTTTTGTTGTTTTTTCAAGGCCTTCTGTCCCAGCGGGTTTGTAGAACAGCTCGTGGAATCTCACACAGCTGACCCTTACTAAACTTCTAAATGTAGTCTAATTTTTTTTTTTTTTTACTTTCTTTCCAACTTTTGTAAAGTGAATTCTACAGAATTTCATGCTGCTGGTCCTTCTGTTCTCTATTTTGGCACTTGACCTCTTGAGATGCTGATTCCTCCCCTTCACTTTCTTCTCTCTCTAGAAATGGTCTGAAGCCTGGAAAATGCATTTAAAGTATGATTTTGGCTTTGATAAAGAGGAACGAGGAGTGGTAGAAGGAGGGATGGAAAAGAAACACATGAAAAATAATAATTATAAAAAGCCCCAAACCCAATGCCAGAACACCTTTTTCTCCTGAATGTAGACTTTGTGTGCAGAAGTTTTCCATCAGAGAGCTGATAATATTGACTGTGAGGATTACAAAATTTCTGTGCTCTAAAGCTACTTCTCTAATCCCATAGACCATCAAGACTCAGTCTGGATAATTCAGTGTTTCACTAAGGCCTGGGCTAAGGAAGGTCTGAATTTCCTTTCTGTACATCAGGGTTAGATCAAAGCAAGCTGATGGATTTTCTGGTGTTGTTTGGATTCAATCTGTACCTAATTTACCTCTACGAAAGTATTTCCTTCCCTGCAGCATTATATCAGAATGTTCTGGGGCTTGAATTTTCGTGTCAGCTTGACTTGTACCAGAATTTTGTTTGATATCTGATCAGAGGGACTTAATTTGGATTGGTGGTGGCTGCTTTTAAAACCTACCTCTCCACCGTGAGGGGTAGGTGAGGTTTTAGTGGGATTCAATGGAAATGTTGGCAGAATGGAAATAAATATCCCTGTGGGAGGTGTGTCAGCTGTGCCAGAATTTACAGTGCAAATCTGTCTCCTGAACTGTTCCAAAAGTCTGGTGTTTGCCCAGGTTTGGTTCCTCCACCTGCCCACTCCCCTGTGGGTGTTCTGCTGCTGCATCTGGGACGTGTCAGAAATTAAACTGCATCAAAACAGATTCTGTCATGAAGAGCTGCAGAACCTTGCATTGCTTCGAGTCAGATTTTAAAGTCGTCTCCTAAATGTTGATTTGTTTGCTTTAAAAACTGCAAAATATGTCCCACAAGCCAGCACCTCCTGTGTCCAAGAACAGTTTCAAAGGGACGTGGCAAACTACAAATGCACAGCCTGAGCCACCTGAGGTGTCTTTGACTGCAATAAACTAGCAGAGGAGAAGTAAATATGTACTTAACATAGAAATTATTCTTTCCTGGCCAAAAAAAAGGTTGTTACTTTGTCACTGTCCCACACATCCCTCAGACAAGTTTGCCATTTTCAGGGCTATCCAGAGGATCTGTTTTACCTTTGCCCCTCTCCCAGATGAATTCCTCAGCGTTGCTCCCAATCCCCTTGTAGGAAACCATGCTAGAAGCTACACAGGAAAGCAGCAGGAGCTGTGTTTGTGTTCCCTTGGTGCCACATCTGAATGACTTCTCTTGGCTGCAGCGGAAGACACACTCAGATTTATCACACGTTCCAAAAGCACTCCCCACAAAGCTTTGCAGTACTCTTTTTTTTCGGAATCACTAATCAGTTGCACCACAAATTTATCAACCTTTTCACCTCTGTGTTTCTTTGGCTCTGCTTTACATCCCTGCATGGCATTTACTGAGATGATTTGTACCCATCCGTTTGGAGAAGGTCCCACACAAGTTGTAAATAAGGAGGTGGCCAGAGGGAGTTGTGGAATTATTCTACCTTTACCACCTGAGTGAAGAAGCAAGCCTAATTAATGACTTCCCTCCAACTGGAGAGGTGCAGAAGGGTGATTTGGATGCTGGCAAAGCTGGGATTTATTGTCAGTTCAGAAGGCTGTGAGTGCCAGCTCTGCAGTTCTCCACATCTCAACTTACAACTGGGATCAATACTGCACTTGCAGCCTCCACTTGGATATTTTATTTATTAAGCACATATTTTGAAACTTGGTGGGTTTTTTTGTTTGTTTGTTTTTTTTTTTCCCTGTTGTTTTTGAAGAGTTACTGGGACTTTGATTTATGCTAGCCAAGATTTATTTTGCTTTCATTTGAGAGTGGGACAGCAGCTGCTGGTGATGGTGTTTGGTGTGAGTCCCTTTCCCTGGGTGCTCCTAGAGGTGAAACCTGCCACTGTGAATTCCATTTAACTTGATCTCTCCTTCAGCCTCCCCTGGCAGTGCTGTTGCCATGAGCACATCCCATGGCCAGCAGAATGGAATAAAGCCTTTGCTATGTGTGAGAAACCTGCTTTGGTTATATCTGGAAAATTCCAGTGAGATTTCTAAGCAACTGCAAGTCATGGTAGAGGTTTATTTACAGCAAGGTCACAGTTCTGAAGGTCCCTTTTCCCTAGAGCTGAGGGCAGCATCTCTGTTCAAATGCTGCAGCTCCTTCTGTCATGTGCTGGCTCTTGCAGGCTATCCTGGATGTCCTATTTACTGAGGAGGTAACAGGAAGTGATCATTAAAATGGGAATTGTTGCTTCCGAATCCTCCACGTGCACTGTGTGCATCTGCATAGATATAAAATATGCAGAGATATACTTTGGGCAGACACTGGAGGTGTCCAGGTTCACAGCTCTTTTGGAGTTTTCTGCTTCTCAACCTTAATTTTGCCTTAAAAAAAAAAATTATGTAATAAATGATTATCTAATAAACCCATTTGCAGAAGGGTTTTTGGATTTTAAGTTAGTTGCATTCCCATATTGCCTTGTTTTGTGTCCCCTGGTTATTGATCTCTACTAAACACCTGTGAATTTTTCTTTTTTTTTTTTTTTTTGAGTAAGAAAAGATCAACTGGGCAAAATGGAGATCAGGCAGTTACAAATTTCATCATTTGCAGTTAATGCATTCCCTCTCCCTGGACTTCGTGCTTTCATTGTGACTGTATTCCGGCCAGTCATGAAATCCCTAAATCTTGGGGCTTCAGGAACAACTTAGGCTTTAACAAAAAGCTTTAATTCGATTCCTCTTTTTGATGTTTACAGCCAAACCGTCTGTCCCCACCCCTGTGGGGGTATATTTTGGTTTTCTGTTCTAAAAAACCACAGCCTAGCAGCTGAGCTGCTTCCTAAAATGTAACGTGATGGAAGCCTGGCTGTAGCTCTGATATATGGCAGGGAGGCTGCATTCATGAATTGTGAATAAGAGCAACAATTTTTCAAATATATATTGTCAAAGCCGTTTTCTCTCCAATAACACTGCCCATAAAATGTAACAAGTGTAATGGCTATTTTACTCGCAGTTAAAAAGTGCATACAATTGTAATATATCAGTCGTTGTTAAAATGACGTCTGGGAATAGAGGGAGATTTTTCTTGCCCTGTTTCAGGCTTCTTTACTACCAGTGCTTCCTGTTAAAGGTATTAATATTAAAAAGAATTGCTGGATAGGACAGCACCTACACGTAAATAGGTGTATGCACATAAATATATTTGTATGTGTTTTTTGAAATAGATATTATTTTCTATTGAGTGACGCAATAATTTCTCTGTAGGTCAAAGAATGGACTTCTCTCTGTACTTTCATCTGTCAAATACATTGTGGCTGTAGCTGGCCCATCCTAAAAAGTTGCTTTTTCCCAAATCTCGTGGAAGGAAATGGCTGCTGCTCCAAAGATCACAAAACCGAGAGGGATGGTCTCGATTCCACTAATTCAGTGAAGTCAGTTGCAGTCAAATTAATTCTTCAACTGCACTTCAAAAGCTTTCTAATGCAGGTTTTTAAGAGCTCAAAAGGTCTGACAAAGGAATTCAAAGTGACTTCTGAAGGAGGATTTCTCTGCTCTAAGCAGCCAGCCTGCAATCCTCAATCAGCTGAGGACAAGTGCAAAGCTCCTCTTCTGCTGAGGCGAGGATTTCATCCACAGGGTGGGATTTTGGGCAAGTTCTCATCAGAGATGTCTGAAGTCTTTAATGGGAGTAGCAATGTTGAAAATCCCTCTTAACATGCCGTGCATGTGGCACTCACAGAGCATCGTGTTCCCTCCACAGATCCTCCAAAAGTCATTGCTTAAACCTAATGCCTTATTCCTGCACTCTGCCCTTGATCCTGCACGGGTTCTGTGCTCACAGAACGCCCGACAGGATCAGTGCTGGGGACTCCTGCCTTGGACCAAGGGTTTAGAAGGCAAATCCTTGAGAGCAGAAAATTGCATTTATTAAGTTCAAAAGATGTAAAGCTCCTCACCTTAGTTTTAGGACTGCTGTGGCCTAGGTCTGCTGGATTATCTGGAGGCATTTTCTCCAAACTTCCATTGCTTGACAAGCAATCTGGATTAGCCAGCACAGCTTCTTTTGCACGAGGTGGCTTTCAAACCCTGGCAAAGGAGGAAGCTGAAAACAAGAGTCTATTATGAAACTTAATACAGTTAAATATTCCTGCTTAGTCTGAAGTGGCTCCTTTATCCTTCTGCCTTCTTTTCCTGAAGCGTTTGATGTTGCAGCATGTGCTTAATAAAGCTCTACCCTGAACTGGTTGCCACATTATATTCAGTGGTTTTTTAGTGAGTAATTAAATACTGTATCTATAAATCAGAACACAAACTGTATCCAGTCATCCTTTTGTTTCAAGTAATGATTTGAAAAGTATTCACAGTGGGTGGGAAGAACCTTTGTCATGGGCAGGACAGAGGGAATGATAGTTCTAAAAATGAATTCCAGAGAAGTGTTTTATAAAGCAGTGTGTCACTCAATATTTGTGAACAGAAATTGCTAACGTAAAGACATTGTTCCTAAATTTCTCATGTGGTGTTTGACAACAGGCTGTAAGTAGATCTTTATACCCTGAGCCTCCAGTGAGTGCTTTTTCTGGTTGTGTTGAACTGAAGTTGACTTTCACAGGATTCAGTCCTCCCAAGAGAGGAGGTGACACAATACTGAGTCAGGGGTATGCCACAAGACAGAATTATTAAGGTTTAATACCAGCCATTGCTAATATAATCGTGCTGAAGTTATGGAAAGATTGAGCAAAGCTGTGATCAAAGGCCTGTGAGCTCCTTAGCAGACTCTAGGCTACTTTGGATAACAAATTTACATGTGCCTCTGTCAAAAGGAGAAGTTGCTATTGTTTTGTCATTTTATTGATGCCACCTAAAAATAAAGTTCTATTACTGAAACACTAATTGTGAATGCCAAAGATGGGAAGTGATCAGGGGTTGACTTTGTCATGTGTGTTGGTCTAAATTCTATTAGCAAGCCCAAGATAAATGGTCCATAGCATCCAAATGTAATAAAAACAAATGTGCTGATGCCAACTCAAGTGCGTGGCAGCATAAAAATGCTCTTCTGGCCCTGCTTTCTGTGCTGAAGGAGCCTCTGACAGCATCCAAGGTCCTGAGTGCCCAAATTCATCTTTTTCAGGGTCATTTGTGGGCACTTCACTGTCCCTGCGGTTCCTTTCTGTGTCACAGTCAGTGCATGTCCCAAATTGTTTGTACACAACCACTGGGTTTCTGACATCAGAGGGAGCAGGGAGGGCAAAATCTGGATGCCAGTGGGTTGTGCAGTGAGTCTCAGTGTGAGCACTAAGGTCCAGAGGGCCAGCTCAGCTCACACAAGCCTCTGGCAAGGAAAGGACAATATAGCCTTGCTGTAGGGGCAGTTGCTGGCTTGGAGAGAAAAAACCACGCAGGAATCAGCATTCTGAAAGATGGAGTTTTGTTACCTGCAGGGGTGCAGGTATGGTCGGTGCTCTCATTTTATGCATTCCATAGACATCCCGTGGGAAGATGACACACAGAGGGATAACTCCTGGCTCTCACAGTCTTGCTTTGCATCCTGCTTACACAAAAAATCCTTTCACAGTCTGCAGGTAAGGGCTGTGCAAAGGGAGTGAGAATTGCAGCTTGTGATTGTGCACCTAGCCCATGAACAGCTGCTTCCTTTGAGGGAAGGAACAGAGAGCCATAAACCCAAACTGCCTTTCCTTTGCTCTCTTTCTTTAAATTTTGGTGAGGCAGAACACAAACTCGCTCTTGCTCTCCTGTAAATCATGGTGGCTTCAGTTTAGCACGTGCAGGTGAGGAGAGAGCAGATCCAGAAGCACTCCTGTCTGTCTTCTGTTCCCTAACTTCCCCCGGGTGATAATTTTTGGTGTCTGGAACAACTGCTACTGCATAACCTGTGCTCGTTTTGACAGGTCCAGGTGGTGGGTGAGACAACTTCACCTTGATGGGGGCAGAGGATGGACAGTAAAGTCCACTGTGACACCCCTCTGGGGCTGGCAGGGGAGATGCTCTGGGTGCCCCTGGGTGGTTTTCCTGCTGTGCCAAGGTCACAGCTGGCTCAGCCCCTCAGCAGTGGGGGCTTGGAGGGTGCACATGGAGACAGTGAAGGATGTGAGGAGATAAATGTCCTGTTTTGTCCCCTGACTTCAGTCAAGGGGATGGAATGGATGGGGTTGGAAAGGGACTTTATGCATTTTTATTTGCCAGAGTCTTTCTGGACTGTAAGAGTGAAGTGAAAGGGGAGAGGGCAAAGATCTCCTTACCCTGTGGGAGGAGAGGGCAGGGTGAAGATAAAGGAGAATCTGGAGAGGTTTTTGTAGCTGTGCACGAGGCCCTGTGGCAGAGAAGTCTCAGGGCTGTAGAGCAGACAGCAGTGATGGCTCTCAGAGGTTTCCTGTCCCTTTCCTGAGGGGCTCCTTGGAGGGCTGCTCACCAAGGGCAAGGTGGGTTTACCCACACACCAGAGGAGCTGCTAATGTTTTTAGGAACTGATTAGATCTATTTGTACTGCTTCTCCTCTCCCTGTTTGTTTTTGGTAGTGAGATGATGCTGAGCCTGACCAGTGAGCAGTGCATTGGCACTGTCAGCTCTGTCACTGCCCAGCTTAGGCTGCTGCACAGGGTAGGGGCAGGCAGCTCCCCTGCCACAAATTCATCACAAATACACATTTATTGGAGCACATCGTTGCCCTGGCCCTGCCTTTTCCCCCTGCTCTGCTGACAGGTGGCTGCACAGCAGCACTCCAGCATTCACTTTGATGTCCCCTTTCTCACTAAGCCTGTTTTAATATCAAGAATGTTTCTTCTGACGTGGGCTCAGGTTCTCAGTTATTCCCTGAATCCTTTCCTTCATCGTTCCTGAGTGCTCTGAATTGAGTAACAGCTGCTCTGTCAAGGGAGGTGGCCACGAGGGACTGGGATTGAGAGAGTCACACTGGGAGGGATTTCAGCTGCACTCTGAGGGCTGAACATCTCTCACAGTCCCTCTGGAAGTGTGGCAAACACAAGCTAAAGCAGGTTTAAACCTCCTTGAGGTTTTGCATTCTCACCTTCACTTGTTTCTTTAACATCGGTAGCTACAACAGAGCAAAGGCGTTTCAAGATAAATTCTTGGAGTTTCTTGAAGTTCTTGCTCGATGAAAAGTTTGGGGTCTGGGAAAGAATTGCAGGGAGATGAGTGAAAGTATCTGAGTTGCACTGAAATCTCTGCTGGTGTGAAAAGAGGAGACATGAGAGCCTTAAGGGAAGAGTTTGTACTTTGAAAATTTGTAATGGCAGTTGAATAAGCAATTCTTTCATATCTACTTGAAGAAACTGAGTGGTAAAGGGAGACACAGGTGTTTTGTTGAACAGTGAATTAATAGATCAGGGTCTCTTAATATGAATGTTTCTGCGTTGACAGGGTTGGAAATTTGAAACAAATTATTTTTCTGCAACTTTTTACTTCTTTTTTTTGGTGCCTGTGTATGATTTCAACCCATCTTCTTTTCCACTTTTCCATTTTGATATGTGGGAGGAGAAAAGAGGGCAAGGAAAATCACAGAACTCTTGAGGAAGAAATGGAACGCTTTAAAAGCTTCCCATTGAAAAATATTTCTTTTTCATCTTGCTGTAAGTAAAGGGCTGAGCCGGCATGAAGTTGGCTCATCCTTGCTTTGCTCAGAACCCCTGTCGTGGTATCAGGAGCTAATGACTCTCCTTTACCTATTGAGATAGTGGTAAAGTTATTTACTGTTGTCCCTTGAACAGCGAGGGCAGAAGAGGATGAGAGAGGACAGGATAATCTCTTGGAAGGCAGTGTTTAACACCTGTCTGGGAGGAGATAATTGCTGCATTCCTGGGGGATTAACACAGAGGAACTTTTTAGGAGTGGAGTGAAACCACACCAGGCTATCTCTCACCAGGTGGATGTCAGCAGACACCGAGCACAGGATGAAAGGCTCAGGCATCAAGGGCTGTGTGTGCAGGTGAAATGTGGCTTGTGCCTCAAAACTGGAGAGAGGTTTTTCTTTCTCAGAGCTCTCCCAGTTCAGAAGGGGTTGGGGAACCCTTGGGAATGACTGAAGTGGTGTTGCAGGCAGAGGGGTGGTTGTGCAGGAGACACCATGCTCTGTCACTCACCTGTGAGCAGAGAACTGCAGTGCTCCACAGCAGTGTGGATTTGGGATGGATTGGCCCCAAAAACCAACCTCAATAACAGCAAAAATTGCAATTTGGCTTTGGGATGGATGGCCCCAAAAACCAACCTTAATAGCAGCACAACCTTCAGAGTTTCAGAGCTCTGTGGCTTTGGGATGGATGGCCTCAAAAAACAACCTCAGTAGCAGCAAAAACTGCATTGTGGCTTTGGGATGGATGGCCCTAAAAACCAACCTCAGTCAGAAGACTTCATTTTATTTTTGATGCCTAATTTGCAGTGCAGGATTATTTTAACAGTAGGCTCGATTTAAACTATTTAATAATCTTCTCTCTGTTTGACAGTCCAGCAACTGAAAGTCACTGAGAGGTTTGTGACAGACACAGAATTTTAGGAGAAAGGAAGAATTTTTTAGTGGTTTTCTGAACAATAATCCCAGAACTGCACAACGCTTGTCACAGCATTTTAATCGCAATGGAAAGCAACAGCCCAGTTTTGTGGGCGTTATCCCAAACTTCACCTACTATTTACTTTCCAACACACACAGATTTTATCATGTTGCAGTGATTTTTGTTGAATGAACACGAGTGTCTAACATCCCAAGATGAGAAATTATATTCTGTGATATGGATGTCTTGTTTCTACTGCTGTCTCAGACGAAAGTGCAAATATGGTTGAAAATGTTTCAGGAATAATAATAATAATAACAATTCTAAATCCTCCTCTTCCTGGCCTCCTTTAAAAATTGTCTCCCACCCTGCTGCTGTGTTGGGAATTACCTCTTGTTCAGCAGGTAAGCCGTGACCCAACAAACCACTGCGGCCCGATGGCAGAATAAAGATTTAATCACAGCAGGGAGGCAGAAAATGAAGTGTTTATGTTACAGTTGCTTTCCTGTCACACCGAGTGAGTGGTGCTAATAGAGGGGGGCCCACAAACTACCAAAGGTGTTTGCAGCTGCTGTGTCCTGCTTTGCATTTGGAACAGGCAATAAAAAAAAATGCTTCTTGCATTATGAGTAAATACATGTACAGTGAGTAAATACAGCTTTGTCTGGGCATCAGCTGAGATTCTCATCGTCACGTGGGCACAAATAGAGAAAAATATAGAAAAGCCCGGTGACTTTACCTCATTTGAATGGTTGGGGTGTTCTTTTCTTTGTTTTTAAAATACTCCTTTCATGCTGGAAACATTCCTCACCAGTGCTAATTTCCTGTGAAACCAAAGGATCAGAAAATGGGGAATGATCTCGCAATCAGAAGCAGAAAGTGGAGTTTAATTCATTTTCCTGGAGAGTGCTTGCCAGCACTGTCATGGAGAGCTCGCTGCTGTTCCAAAAGTCACTTGTGCTTATAATAATTAGAGTTCCAATGATCTGGAACTGCTTGATTCAGCTAAAGTTTTGGCAGGTGGTTGACACACAGAGGCGTATTAAAACACTTTGCTAGCCTTGAAAAAGCCACTTCAAATTATTTGCACCCCTGTGATACTGTTACAGTCATCAAACCCCCCCCCAAAATGATCAGTCTATTAGCTATGGATGCGTAGTTATCTTTTTCTGTCACATAAAACACATGAATTACTGATTTTGGGGAATAAATGGAACGAGAGAGTTCACTTGGTTAGCTGCGTTAAACGTTTTGCTGTTATAAATTAAATTGTTCCTCTCTATATTTTGATATATGATAGCTCAAGCTCAGTTGGCACTCTTAGTAAGCCTTCCTAGCTGGAATTGTGCCTGATGAACAGGCCTGGATGTGGAATTACCCAAAAATGCATGAAAAGAGTGAAAAGAGTGTCCTTCCTCTTCCAATTAAAAGAAAAAAAAATCCACCCGTGAAAAGCTCATAATAAATCCTTTATTTAATTTTTGAACTTTCTCAGATTTGCAAAGCCCCATATATCAGAAAATGCCAAGTTTGCCACCAGATGTCAGTTAAGATCTAAGGAGCTGCTGCTTCCCTGGACCCAAAGGTACTTGTGAGACAGTACAGCCTAAATCGCTGCCTAACAACTGCTGATGGACTTTCAGGCTTAGTTTTAACTGGGCATTAACATATCTTTTAGATTAAATATAAATATAGATATTTATAAGAAACAAATATAAATAATATAATATAAATATAAGATACAAATAAGATAACACATCTTTTGTGATCACTGACCACTCTCTTTTGTCTCTGTCTGTGTGAGTTTGTCTCACACACACTTTGAAGATTTGTTTGACCTTTTACTGGGGTTTTTTTGGTGTTAATTTGTTGAAAAGATGATGCAGAACTAAAACTTTTTATGTGCACCTCAGAAATGTTATCAGGGGATGTGAAATAGGCTCTGAGAATGGTGAACTCCACACTTAAGTCTAGAAGTTTCATGGATTTTTAATTCACTGCTCAGAGTTTTGTGTTCAGCTGATCGTGTTTGGGTACTCTGATCAAATTCCATATTCCAGGGTTAATTTATTAATTAATAAATTCTGGGATTTGGTGGCACAGCAAACCCGTGTGATGTGCTAAAGGGCACAAAGTGGATATTTTCTTTAGGATAGAAATATTCATGCCAGTGCTGGAGGAGGAGTTGGCACAAGCCACAGAGAGGAGTGGAAGCAGCTGGAAAGGAACTTGGATGAATTGGGGACTGATGGCTTTTTACTGGCTCTTTTAACATGATCATAAAATTTCTTTTGTTATCCCATGGAGTAGCTGCATAAAAATGGGTGCTTGCATCTCCTATTGAGTCAAGAACTGGCGTTTTCAGCCTCAAAGTGTCTGTCTTCCTCATTGTAAGATTTTGTATGTCATTCCCTGTGATTAATTCTCCGATGCCAAATCGTGGTTCTGTTTCATTTGCTGTCAACAGCCCTTTGTGATGGGTCCTTTACTTGTCCCAGGTTCTCCTGAGGGGAGAGAATTCCAAGTGCTTTGCATCTCTCGTGTGATTCACCTGCTAGCAGCAGTAGATGCTTATTTAGGAGAATAATAGGCAGGGGAAAAAACTGAAATGAACTTGTGGGGTTTTGGGTTTTTTTGTTGTGGTGGGTTTTTTAATCTCAGGGGGTTTTTTGCTGTTTGGTTATAAACTCTCAAATCTCAATGCTGAGCCAAAGTTCTGTTGCTACGTTTCCACCGTACAAAAAGAAAATTGCAGGCAGTTTTTCATATTAAAAGTTGAACTGCTGAAAGCCAAAAAGGCATCCAAACAACAACTTGCTGTGCAGGGATTCCTGCTCTGCAGCTTTCTGAAGTTTGATTCATGCCATAATGTCTGCTTTGTGAACTGCTGCTGTCCACAGGCATTTTATTAGGTTCCAGCAGGAATATTTCTTGCACTTATTAGCAAAATATCTATAGGAAAAACTGTCCCAATCTACTGTCCCTTGCCTTGTAGGAGTCACTGCTGAAAATTTCATAGTGCATCATGCAGGAAGCACAATATTTGTTAGATGTTAATTGGTACCAGTGTTATAAAGTGTTCTGGCCGTGTGAGGAGTCCACATCCAGTTTTACTGCCATTCCAAGCCCTGAAAACCACACGTGTTGCTCCCATCAATAATTAGGATATCAATAAATAGTTGAAGAAGGATGTAGATTATAGCAAGAGCTACTGCTTTTCAATAATTAACTGCACGGAAAAATTAAAGTTTCAGAAAGGAGATCTGCAAATTACTCAGGCTTTTCTAGCCCTAATGTGAAGACTAATTTATGAAGAGAAATAGGAAGGGAAAGGACACGTGACAATAGACTTAACCTTTGCAGGAAAAGATGTCTTGAGATCCAGTGGCAGGGTCTGGAAGCAGATAAAACCAGATGTATTTCAGAAAGGATGACTCTCTAAAGGTGTGTCAGAGCTCCAGCAGGAGTGAAGTGCATGGTGAACTCCTCTGAAGGTTCTTAATCCGTGTTTTGGAGGGGGTGGTGCAGGAAATTTAGAGCGCAAAGCCCAGGTGCAGGATGGCTCTCTGAATTTGAGATAAGAACTTGAATAAACAACAAGAAAAACTGAAAACTGCAAGTCCGACTCCTTTTTATCTGGTATGGGACTCTGACAGAAGAAGAAAAACCCCTGTCTCAGGGATGTGGCTGTGTCAGCAGCTCAGCAGTTTCCTCAGGCTTTTACCCCTTCTGACTCCTTTACTCACTGAAAAAGAAGTCACTTAATCTCTGCCCGCTCCATACCCCCAAAGGCAGGAAATGTAAATCAATTTTCAGTAATAAGGTAAAACTTGACCCAGGAAGGGCTGGCAATGAGGCTTGAAAATGAAGTAGGAAAATCTGCATCTGTACAGAAGTGTGTGGTGAGATTTGTGCATGTAAATGTTGGTGTTACCTGAGCCCATTGGCAACTTTTACAAATAAAGCACCAGTGGGTTTTCCAGTGTGGGGAAATGGGGCTGTAATTCTTGTCTCCTGCTGTGATTCATCTCAGCCTTAATATTCAGAGGTGAGTGCATATGAGCCACTCCATGCACTCAGTGCTCTGTGAGTGTAGGTAGTTGTACAAGAACAAATAGTCTGAAGCAAATCTCTTTGAATATTCAACCCTTAAGGTGCAACATTTAATCACTAAATACTGAATTTAATGTGAACTGTTTTGATGATGATGATGGAATGATTAACAAAGTGGTCTGAAATGCAGTTCAGAGCTTCCCTCTAGGGAGCCTTGCTTTGCCAGTTTCGGCAGGACGGCCTCCTGCAGCAACAGAATCAGAAATGCCAATTGTAATTGGAGTTTTTAATTACATTTCCTGCTTTATTTCAAGGTAACAAGTGTTTGGGTTCGTGGTGGGTTTTTTTTTCCTTCCTCTTTGAATGTTGATAGTGCTGAATGTGTATAGGCTTCCTGCGAGTCCTTGGCTTTCTGAAAACGATAAAGGATGAGTACAACGGCAAAATGAGTCCCTTCCAGAGATAACTACGGTGTTTTGCAAGCCTTTTCAAAGCCTTGTCAGGCATGCTGCACGTTTACTTAAATAAAGTCTTGAAATTCCATGCAGCGTTAGAGGAAGATTTGGGCAAGTAAGATTGGAGCAGAAGAGTGTGCAGGGGCCCCAGCCCTCACAGCACGGCCCACATCTCACATCATAAATCAGGAATAAAGGGCAGGAGGGGACAAAACGAACTGTGGGATTTCTCAGCAAGACAATTCCTTTACTCCCTGCAGAAGGCTGACGCTGCCATTGTCCTCACCAACGGGAAGGGGAGCAGAAGGGCTGCAGGAAAGGTGGGTGATGTTACCAGGGACAGGCCGAAGAGTGGGCAAAATAATTCACCCTGAGGTTGAAGAAATCACTGCAGCTCCATCAGTGGGTGCCCTGGCCTGGCACCTGAGCTGTCACAACCTCCTGTCAGTGCCTGTTTCTTCTGATGAGGTTATTTGGGATTTGTGCAGCCCTGGATTAAAAATAGCCCAGTAAAAGGCAGGAGACATCTCCCTGGATGGTTTTACCTCCTGCTGCCCATTTAGGCCACCTGCAGTTAGAGTTCTTTAGTCACAGGCAGTTGCTTTTGGCTGCGGCGCTTTTTTTGCGTGTCCAACTATATTTTTAATGTCTTAATGACTTGAAAAGGTCAGCGGGGAGAAAATAAAGCAAGTTGGAGTTTTGCCATGGAGTAGGCACTGGGTATTGGCTGTCTGCTCCTCGGCAGACCCTCAGCTGGCATGATGGATGTCCTGGCATTACCACAGAGAGACCCCAGCGTCTGTACCTTGCTGCTGTGGTATTTTGCCTTTAAGATGGGCTTAGCTCTAATTTTCCTGCTGAAACAGAGTAAGCAAAGCTGAGGCTCTGGCCTGAAGGGCTACTGCTTGACACTTTTTACATTTTATTTATAAACACGGTTTATTATTATGCTGGATGTCCTTCTGACAGACCTTTTTGTGCATAAAGTTATTGTTTTTCTTTCTGAAGGGCTCCTGTTTGGTATTTCTCCTGTTGGCCGTGGCTTTCAGACTTGAACACCTGATTTTTTTTCCTTATGGAAAGGCACTGAAAAGCCTCACTCCTGTGACGGTTTTGTCTGTTTGTGATAAAGCTGATGGCAATATTTCTTAGACATTGCAGGGTCAAATTCCTCCTTCATGTGTCTTTTTACCTCAGAGATGTTAGAGCAGAAATCTCCTTCGGGCTGTGTTGTCAAAAGATCTCATCTCGCGTTTGAGAACTGAAGTTGCCCAGTTTCCAGAATATATCAGCACATCAAGGACACTTTCGACAGAGAGTTTCAGTGAGAACACCCAGATTTCCTGAAATGTTGTTCTTTTTCTTAGATACATAAATTGTTGCTTAGCTTTTCAGAGAATTCTCATCTTGGCAGCAGTGCTCACGATGTTAAAGTCCAGTTTTGAGCATCCTATAAATTGAGATTTATTAACGTTAATCTAACAAAGTCAATAGCTGTTTTTTATGTTAGAGATTCCTGTGTATATATGCTAATTTTAAACACCTCATTCAGAAAAATAAATCAGGAATTTCAATAAACTATTAGTGAGATTTTTTCAGGATTTTCATAATACTGTATTTTTCCATTTTTTCATTTCCAATTTAATGTTCCTATTTAATTTTTAAATTTCAAAAAATCTGTCTAAAAATTGGTTTAGATTCAGAGAGAGAACTTAAAATTCTTGATTTTTAGATCACGAGGAGAGAAGGTGCAAATCCATCTTCAAATGGAAATTCTAATATGGAGGTAAAATTTATTTTTGTGCCATTAACGTGCTTTTAACTCCTCCATGTCTGAAAATAACTGAAAAATTAGTGTTCGTTTAAGTGTGAATTTGTATAACCAGCATTTTAGCAGATGATATGGAAAATATGTCGATTTTTTTTTTTCCTGAGGACTTGAAATGCAAAATTGTTTTGTTGTTTTTTTTTTTTTTTATTTTGGTAGAACTTCAGCTTTTAATTTATTTATTTATTTATTCTCCATTGATTTGTGCTGTGGTTTTGGCTTCTTTTCCTTTGGAGATGCCAGCTGCAGCAGAGAGCCTGGGGTGCTCTGTCTGCATTTTGTTGGTGTTTGTTTTACAAAAACTGCCTCGTGCAGGACCAGGATGATTTGGGTGCAGGCAATGGAAATTCTCTCCCTGGAGAGGTGGCCACTGGAGGAAAGCTTTATTCCGAGCAGGTGTGCTGGCTGTACACAGCTCTGAGAGGATAAATCCCATTTCCTGCTTCGGCCCTGCCCTGAAAACCCTCTCTGCTCCTGTGGGAGGAACAAAAACTCTCCAACAACATTTTTGGTGTCAGAGAATTAAGGTGTTGCTGCCTCAGCATTGTTCTGGCCAGGATGTGCCACAGAACTCATTTCATCCACACAGAGTGCAGGTGAAAATCTTTCCCTCACACGTGATTTTTACTAGATTTTTTCACACACTTGCACAGTCAAAACCCAGCGAAATTCATTGGTTCAGTGTTCATTGATCCCAAGTCATGTGTGCTTAGGATTTGGTTTCCTATTGGAAATATTGGTTATCGATCGGTTCTTATTGGTTATCGATCCCTTTGCCCTCGATGTTCATTAAGTTCTCATTCTCATTGACTTTTTCTCAGACCAGGTGTCTCAGACCACGCCAGGGGTGATGGTTGGAGTTAGTGTTCGTTAATTGTCATTAATGCTCATTATCCTTTGTCTATCTTCTCTGCTACCCCAGTCTGCTGAGACATTCAGCTCATCAGTGGTGCTGAAACAATCCTTTGAAAAAGAAACTTCAATTCCTGTCCCCCTGGGGAAAGGTGAACAAAACCCCTGATTAAAGTTATATACATATTTTTTTAAAACTTGTTATCATTTCCAGCATTGCTGCTGGTCCTCCTGCAGCATGGGATGTTAAATCCCAGGGGACACACAGGGCTGGCACCGGCCAGGTGCCCAGCAGGCAAGTGTCAATAATTTCCCCTCCCTTTTCTCTGTTTTGTGTGTGAGAATATTGCTTTCTGCCTCTTTAATGTCCAATGAGGAATTCCTTTTTTCCAAATAGCAATCTCCTTTGGAGCTGAATGAAAACTCAGCTACACCAGCTTCTTCCCTCCTTGCTGATGCAGTGCAGAAATACTCATCAGGCAGCCTGAGCTGTCTTTATTTACTCCTGTTCTCCTTTCCCTAGAGCTTGTTGTGCCTCACTTGTGCTGTCTGCATAATTATTCCTCACACTGAAATGAAAAACCGACTTTAAGATGTTTTCTTCGTGTGAACACAGCACTCCATCCCAAGGCAACAGTTGCAGATTCAGATTTAATTGTGAATTAATGGAAAAGGGAGAGAAAGAGGCTGTACATTGTAAGAGAAACTTACAGGGTTTGTTGCAATAATGAATGTTTTATAGATTTTTTCATATTTTTCCTAAATTCTCGCAGTCATGCTTAGCTTGAATGCTCAGATTCATTCTCTGGAATCTCTGGAATATACAGCTGTTCCTAACCATCCTTGCAGCCAACATTCACAAGGAGTTTCATATAGAATCTGTAGCAACATCCTTTTATTTTCGCTTGGCACTCATGCTTGAATCCATTCTTTTGCAAAGATTTTTTTACTTTATCTGCTCCTTGGACCGTGTCTCTGCTCTCTTTTTACATTCCTTCTTTGCCTCTTTCTTTATCACATCAAATCAAATCTCTCAGGTTCACTTTTAAAGCTGTTTGCAGCCTCCCTTTGCCTTACCCCTTATCTCAGGGCTGGTATCCACAGCCAGCCCCCTGTATCTGATCAGCCTCAGATGCCAGCCCCTATCTCCCAGCTCTTAATATGATGAACAAACAACTTTCAGCTTTTCCCTCATCACTGGGGAAAAGATTCTCATGCTTACCTTGGAGCCACGGCTTGGCTCTCTTTCAAATTCCTCTTTTAAAACAAATTTCTCTTCTAAAACTCCATTTTGCCACAATGCCCTCAGAACCCCTGTGTGACTCTGCTGCTGCTGAGGCAGAATGTTGCCATGAGATGTGGGTTTAGCACAGCCCTGCTCTTTATTTCTGTTCCTTTTTTGCACAGGAGTGCATCCTTTTGTGTCAGAGAAATTGTGTTGTGGAGGGTTAATTTTTTTTTTTTTGTATTTATTATTATTTTGGTTGCATATGTAGGTCATCCAAAACAAGTCATAAATTAATATTGGATCTGTAAAAGTGTCTTTAGTCTTGACAGGGAAAAGGTTGAGATCAATTCTGAAAGATTGAGAAAAGATATATTTTGACAGTTTTTATTTTTTTCGGTGACAGCTCTTGCAATAGATTTTTTTTTTTTAATGCAAATATAACAACTGGAAAACAAAATCAAATCATATTTCAAACTGAATTATGTGTGTTTGGAATGAAATGCTCTGAGTTTGGAGCTCATTTGAGTATAAGAGAAGTTCTTTGGCCTTCGGGAGCTGTAAGGAGAACCTTCCCTCTGATTATAATGAAAAACTTGTGGGAATTGTACAAATTTGGTACAAAACCTTTTTTGATACAAAACCACTGCCAGACCTCAAGCTACTGGAAAGGGAAAATAGGATGTGTCTATGTAATTTTAGACCTCGATGAGGTTTTAAAATATCCTGCTGTTCCATATTTTTTCCCCATCAGGGTCAAGTATATTTTGAGGGTCTGTCAGACTCTGCAGCTTCCAAAGTCACTTTTTTAGTGCTTGGTTTAGTCTGGGAAGATATTTCTTGTTACCTAATGTGATTTTTCTCACCTCAGTTTAAACCCCTTTGTTTGTCATAGACAGAACACTTCTCTCCTTTTTCAGAATCCCTTTCTGTTTTGTTTTTTTTCTCCTCACAGCCACGTTTTCCCCCTAAGGAAATTTGGGATGTATTTTTGGGACCTCTGAGCCATATCAGAAGCTCCTATAGATGTTTGTTCTGGTTTTCCTTCATCTTCTGAGCTCGTAGGAGACTTCACTCTCTCTTTTCTGCTCTGAAGACATAAACACACTTGAAATAATGTGCAGCTTTACAGAAATTTCTGTGTTTTCACTGAAGTCTAAAGCTTTCATGAGGGGAGCAACAGCAACAAAAAAAAAAGATAAAAATTTTGATTTCAATATGCAAAACCAAGGAGTTTTCCAAGCCCTGTAATCCTGGATGGGGAGGATTTCACAGAGGATAAGAGTTTCTGCAGCAGGACCGATGGGTGATTGAATAATTAGTTAGGAATTCGATCAGTGTATGGATTCTCAGTTGGCCTTAATTACACTGTTCCATGCATGATCCCACAAGCATTATGCAAGTGAATTTTCATTAAAGCTGAAGAGAGATAGTTATTGCCTCAGAATTGCAAATTTAGGCTGTTGGCATGTTTGGGTTTGCCTGTTAATTTTGTGTGGTTTGGATGGATACCCAATACTGGACTTTTTTAAGCTCTGTATTTAAAACACCCAGATCTGCCCAACTTCTCTGTGGTGAAGAAGGACAAAGCTTTGCAGAGCAGTGAGGTGGAAGGGAATAAAAAAACTGCTGCTGAGCATTAGACTTTGTGTTTTCAGAAAGAAAAATATATACTTGGAATTATATGGTTTTATTATATGGAATTATATGGTTTCCTATTTTTCCAGGAAATTCCTCTGACAGACAGAGGCAGTAAAGCAGCTGCAGGAAAATATTCTGCATGGGTATAAAGGCAATAAAATCCTAATAGGAAGCTAAATCAGGTTGCAGAGATGAAGCAGGATGTGTATATTTTTTGGAAATTCTTGCTGGTCTTTATCCAGGAGCCCTGAAGTGGTGGCAAATCTTGGTAAATATTCATCCTCAAAGGGATGCACAAGTTCCCTGCCATGAATATCTGCATGGAAGCAGCTGACAAGCTTTCCTTTGCATCCTTACACAAAGCTGGGGAAAAGAGTTTGGGAAATATATTTTCAAAGGTGCTACACTAAAAACCTCGAATTTTCTGTGTCGTAGCACAGCTGCATTTTTTTTCTGTCACAATGTAAACGTGGCTTTGTTTTCTTAAAATGCTGAGGAAAAAAATTATCAGAATTTCACTGTCTTCACTCTCCCTAGTGACAAAGGGTGATATTCTGAATGATCTCTATACAAGTAGGAGAGTTGGAGAGAGATGATATTTTTAGACTGAATTTCCAAATCTTCAGGCTGGGTGAGTTGGCTCTGGGATGGCAGGGAGTGCATTCAGGATGGGAGAGGCAGGTTAGGTCTGAATTAGGTGTTTCTGTTTCAGGTTTCCAATTTAGAGATTCCACTTTCCAGTACAGCAGGAGAGGTAACAAATGATGTTGAAGTTTGAGGTGGTCTGGTTAAAGTTCACTGCCTGTTCTAGGGAATGAGGGAATTGCACATCCTGCAGCATTTGCAATGGAAATACTTTGGAAATTATTCACATAAATAATATTTGAATAATTGTGTATAATTGAATGTATTCGGCAGGGTCGTGATTAGAATTGGATAATTTGGGAAGGAGGAAGGATGGGAAGAGAGAGAAAGGTTTGTCTGAGAGATGTGTGATCCTCACATGGCTTTTGCCTCACGGGAAGGAACCCAAGAAGAAAAGTGTCTGGTCAGGTGAAGTGTGAGGATTGGTCACACAAATCTGAGGTTCTGGGTTCTGCACTGCTGGAAGAATAAGGTTCTGCTTTTATGCCAGCACTCGGCACTTGGGAAAACACCTTTGTTCCCCCTCCCTGTCTGAGAACAAAGGTTTTGTGTGAGGGGAGAAAAATTTCCTGTGTTCATTTTTAATTGATTTTCAGGCTAGATCTTAGGGGACAACAGAACAAATGTTTCCTATATACCAAGAAAAAAATACTTTCTTTTGTTTTTACCATTAGGTCAGACATCAAAGGGGAGGATAACACCTTGATGTTTCTTTTCTCATTGTTTTTGTGTTGCTTTTCTAATATTTGGGAAGCCTTTTGTGGGGACACAGCTGCCTCTATTCCAGAACTCTGTGACATTTCCTAGGCTCTCATGAGTGCTTGTACACAGAAATTTAAACCACAGCCCAGGGCTCCAGGCACAAAGGGACATTCCAAATGGTGCACAGCAAAACCTGACTTCTTTTTTTGTTCTAAAGACTCCTTGAGAAGACTGAAAGTAGATGTCTGATTTTGCTCTCTGCTCTCTCTTGAGGGGTTGTTCATTAATCCAACTCTTCCAAAACCGCAGGAGACATTTGGCTCTGACTGAAACCTTGTAGAGTATTTACTCACTCCTGGAAAAGGTCCTGATCCAGTGTAAGATCAGGCTTGCTCTGACAGATCTGCTTTATTTGTGGTCATAGTCATTGACAATTACTTTGGTAACTATAACTACAGACTAATTAGGAAAAAGCACTATTTAAATGCTAAATAGATAAGGGAACTAGAATTCTTTTAGCTTGTCAAATTGATCCATTAAATCTCTGTGTGTTGTACCTGTAATTGCAAAGCTCCAATTATCATACACTTAGTGAAAGGAGTGATAAGGTTTTCTGGAGCAGAAAGTGATAAGAGATAAAAGTGAAAAGTTGCCTAATAATAACTTTCACTAAAAGCTATCAACAGCAAATGTATACCTCTGATAAGAAGCAGAAGGCAAGAACTTTAAATCCTGATATCTGCAAGCAAACAAAGTGAGGGAGAGCAGAAGCAGGGAGGGAAGGGCAGCAGGTTGTGGAGGGTTTCACACAATGTCCTCACACTCCTGGT
This sequence comes from Vireo altiloquus, assembly GCA_013396875.1. Taxonomy (NCBI): domain Eukaryota; kingdom Metazoa; phylum Chordata; class Aves; order Passeriformes; family Vireonidae; genus Vireo; species Vireo altiloquus. The sequence goes on along the minus strand of VZRF01012741.1, from coordinate 3,388,889 downwards.
GAGAGCTGTGGGGTGGCCACGAAACCCTGGCCTGTGGAGGAGTTTAGGACTCCAAGGAGAGAGTCATTTTCCACAAAGCCACCAGAGGATGGAGGATCTGAGCCCTGGGGACATCCTTGGCTCTCAGTGGGGTTGGTTTTGCTCGTAACCATCCCTGGAGACAGGCAGCAGCTCCCAGGGGTGCTCAGGGCATGCTTTGAAATTGCTGTTGCCTCACAACTTCTCTTGAGAGCCTTTGGGAGTACGATAGAGAGGAATGACCTAAATGCAACAGGAATTCGTGCCCTGGTGGAGACTGGAGTTTGTGTAGAGGAGAGGAGGATTAGAGGTGCTTCTATTTCTAATCCACGATGGGGGGAAGCTGAGTAAAGGATGTCCTGTCTCAGTACTTCTCTGCTGATCTGAAATCTTTGAAGCGGGAGCTGGAGAGGTTTTTAGAAAGCCTGGAATCAATTTTTGAAAGGGTTTAAAGGTGAGAGATTGTGCGAGGGACAAACAATTTTAAGAAATAGATAAAAGGATGAGAAAGGTGGCCTTCAGAAATGGTGAGATAGAAAGGATTGTTCTTGTTAAGCAGAACTTACCTCAGGGGGAAATATTACAGACCTGGCTGCTGTTTGTGAGAAGGGGGAAGGAAAAAGAATCACTCTTTTTTTGACAACCTGAGAGGTCTTTTTTTTTTCAGTTTGAAACCAATTCTTTGTAACATAATGGCAAGTGAGCATGTGTATTCCAAGTGGCACTTCAACCTCTCTTCAAAAAAAGTCATCAGTGCTAAAACATCCATCCTTTACTTCGTGGTGCTGCTCTCTTCCTTCTTCGGTGGGTGGATTGGGAATGATAAGCCTGACTCCTGAGTGGTGTGAGAGATGCTGCTTGGGAAGTTTTGCATGTAAAGGGAATGAAGCTGAATTTCTTTCAGCTCCTGAAAACAGAGAAAAAACAAGAAACACGCAGGTAAAAGACAAGAAAAGGGTGATAGTTTTTGCTTTCAGAGTCTCTTTGGAAATCTGACTTTAAATGAAGGGATGTTTTTGTTTGAATGGTTGAGATAAAACAATTAAAGGGTTTTGCTTCTGAGAAATAAAATGTTTGTTCCACGAGAGGGAAGGCTGGTGTTCAGATGGTTGAAATTACACTTTTAAAGCCACTTTAAGCTGAAGTGTCTCCCCTGAACCAGTGGCAGACACACAACACTGGGGTTTGTAGGCAGGTGGCAGCAGAAAGAAGGGGAAGAAGGAAGGAAAAACTCGTGGTGAGATTCTTGTATTTTCAGGATGTAAAAAACAATCAGGATAAGATTACTTCAGGTTTTGTCTTGCAGAACCTTATTCTGATGGGGAATTATTTTCTGAACAGTTTTAAATTTTGTGATAAGAGTTAAGAAGGAGTCAGGAAGCAACACTGGCCTCCAGTCAATTAGAATATAATTTGCCTTCACAATAGGACCACTTCAATAGCAGCAGCCCTAAAATTGTGGCTCAGTTGTCATAATATTTGCCTTCCTTATAAATATATGCCATTCTTTTTCAAAGCCTGTTAGTAACAGAATAGGTTAAGAATTCTTACTGATGGTGAAAACTGTGAAACCTCTTCATTTAGTTATGTTTCCTTAAGTGATGAGAAGATCTGGTTGTGTTGTGTTTGACAGACTGCTAATGCCCTATCTGACAGGACAGAGAGATTTAAAAATTCCATTATTCTTTTTCTGTGTCTTGGGACAATTTAACATCAAATTAATAAATAAGGAATTCAGGCACTGACAGAAGGGGTGGGTGGTGAGAACTGGCTGGGTATTTTTGGCTCTGTGAATGTCATCCCAAAGAACTCTCCCAACAGCAAAAATTGTCCAAATCCACCATCCCCAAGAAGCAGATTGATACTGGAGAATGATGCAAGGTAGAACTGTTCCAATTTTGGCTGGACTGGAAGATTTTCATGGAATAATCTTGCTGAACTTCAATGTGNATATAAAAATATATAATAATATATATAAGTAATATAAATTATATGTAGTATATATAAATTATACCTACTGAAAGAGCCCAATAAATTTCTTTAGCTGTCATAAAATAAGGTTTTTTGGTGTTTTCTTCCTCACTGTGGGCTTCAACACCTCAAACTTTTGAGCAATTTATCTGCACCAGTGACTGTGTGCTGCTGGTTCATGGAATCTGTGAATGCTGACTGCTGTCTGCAGGAAACAATTAGTTTCTTTATATGTTTAGAGATTCTGTGGCATAAAGGACTTCATAATAAAAATAACAACACCTGAGAGGCCACAAGTACCACTGGGGACTTAGATTTTTATTAGCTAACATTTATTGAGTGTGAATTAAAAACTAAAGAGTACATCAAAGGTCTGCAGTGACACCTGCAACAAACACTGACAGGATGAAATAATCCATTTTGACCAATTTTGAAATTAAAGCACCTTCAATTTAAATCTAAGCACTTTGCACTTTTGTGAGGAACATTTTTTTTTTTTCCTTATGGGAAGTGAAGGATCACTATTGATCACATGAAGAGGTTTCTTCAGGGAAATCAAAGATTCTTGGAAGGCTACAAAATCCCTTCTCTGAGCTGCAGGAGGAGAGCCCCAGCCCACCCTGCCATGCTAAATGCTCCCAGCAGGAAGAGAGCCAACTACTCCAACTGACATGATGGATTCCCCCTTTCACCTGCTGCCTCTGCCTCATTAGGCTGCAGTGATTGAAGAGTTATCAAAATTTAATACTTCAAAATGACCACACAAAAGCAACTTCTCCCCGTGAGAAGGAGTCGTTAGGAGCTGTCGCTCACGTCCACAGAATTCCTCCCACAAATCTCCTCCTCTGGGCACTCCCTCCCTTACCTACACGCTCAGCCCTTAAATTTATGAGGAAGTGGTGAAACCTTTAGCCAGCAAGAGCCACTCCTGAGGATAAATGTGGGCTCTAAATTATTTCAGCCCATGGGGCGTGTTGGTTATTAAGCCTCTCCTGGTGCCAAGGGGGCAGATGGATGTGCTGTGTCATTGCCAGCTCCATTAATTGCATGGTAAAGATTTTCGATTAGTTAGGTAGAAATACGGTTTGGAATTATACCAGGATTATTCAGGTGACTCTGACAAGCCGCAGCTTGAGAGATGTATGGAAACAAATTAGGTGCAGCTTAGTTTGATCAGGCATCGACTGTTGTCACCTTGCTGCTCTTTTTTTCTTTCTCTCCCCCTCCTGTGCTCGCCATGCACAGATGAGGTTAGTCCAGGAGAGCACAAACATTATACCTGGTGCTAAAACAGCTAATTCCTAGCATTTTTCCATCAGTAAATCTGTGAAACAGTCCTGTTCCCACCCTCATTACTCAAGAGGAAATGCTAAGGAGCCAAGTGACTTGCCCAAACCCACTTGGAGAAAGGTGGCAGTTTTACTTAGAGTCTGTTTATCTTGGATTCAACACATGGCAGTGTTTACTGAGCTGTTTCCCCGTATAAAACCCTCTGAAATGAGAAAGCACCTTCAGAGGGCAGTGCCTGGGCTGAGGATGAGCACAGACCAAGCCCAGGGTTCTGTGGCCTCTGGGCACTGCTGTTGCTCATGCCAGCCTGAAGCTCTCTCTGCATCGAGCTGCAGAACCAAGGGGATAAAAAAGTGGGGGAAAAAAAAAATAAATAAATCTTTGGAGCCTCTAATTCATCACGTTTGCCTGCAGTTGACATAACATGATTTTTTTTTTTTTTTTTCTGGATAGGGATAGATTCTGTGAATTGTGATAGAGTGCCTGGCAAAATTCAGCTATGCAAGGTGGGTGCTGATAGGGCTGGCAGCCCGTGTGGAATGGGATCCCTCATACCTGTCTTTTGGTACATAACATTTTCACTAAGTTCCTTCATGCAAGAAGGTGAAGAACTTCATGCAAAAAATCCAGGAGTAAACAAAAATCACAGCACAGGAATGTCTGAACTGATGTAAATCTGTTTAAAGTTGCACAGTATTAACTACCTGATATAGTTTATACCAAGGTATAACAAATCCAAATTTTTGTGGTCATTTTTATATAGGAACTGACTCTGTGTTCTCACAGATTGGCTTTAAGGAAAAAGAAACAGTTACATAATGACACATGATGTCATTTGTTGAGTTTAGAGGGAAAAGAGTTATTTAATAAAAAATAATCAATCTGCAATCTGTCTTCCATCAGAGACTTGGTACAGCAGCTCATTCTTCTGCATCAGGCAGGAAGGGTCATACCTCTGCTTTTATACAGATTATTTACTTACTAAATGTTATATTTAGCTCTCAATTTCCAGTATATTAGCATGTCCCCTTGGCTGCCTCTCTGAGTTACCTATGTCAGAAGGTTATGGCCAGAGCGAATAAATGTTAATTTAGGAGGTGCAATAGCTTTTGCAGCACTGAGATTACAAGTCAAAAATTTCTAATATAATTTTCAGAGCACGGAAGGGTGTGAAAGATGCAGGAGACAGCACAGGGGTGGGGATGGATGAGGGATGTGTGTGTCATACGAAAACTAGGGATGTGGTACCTTTTGGACTTGGTAGAGATGGAAAAAACCCTCCCCACTTTCATTACCTTAGGTCAGCTTACACTAGAAAATGTAAATGATAGCAGAGATGCAAACAGTGGGAATGAGCTCACTCTGTTCTTCATCTCACACCACAAACACAGGTCTAAGCAGTCTGCCCAGGTATTCGTGAGCAGTGGGAGGCAAAAAATCTCTGGGGAAGCAATAATAACATCTATAATAGGGATAAGAGAGATGATGAGTTTGTTCACAGACAAGCTCTACAATGGTTTCTGCGATCTCTCATTATCACACAGTGGTTTATTATTCTTTATCTAATTGGTTGCACCTCTTGGTGGTGCAGGTTTAAGTGGCCATTAGGACAAGATGCCCTTCTCCCAGCACTGACCACGTTCAGTTTTGTAGAGATACACTCAAACCAACTCAGCTCGCTTGCTGCAGCTGCAAGGATGAAGAGTTTTCCTGGTTTATGCATAAATAATAAATAAATCCCTTTAAGACCGCTCTGGAAGGAGGGGGGAGCTTTGGCCATGAGCATAAACAAGATTGCACAACACGCTGCACCAATGAGAAGTGGAACTTGTGAAGCTTCTAAGCTGATGTTTTCTACTTGTGGTGGGAGTGAAAGATAGTTACAAGAGGTGCCTGATCTGGCCACCAAGAGTTTTGAGCAGTTGCAGTGCTGGAATTGTCAATAGGTTGCCTACTTGTAACTAGTTTTGCTCTGGCCAGGCTGGAGGATGTTGCTGTTAACTGAGTGTCCCGAGGGTCTCGGAGCTGCTGGCTGCAGATATGAGAGAGTTTCAGCCCTCCTGAGCAATGAGGAGCTGCAGAGAAGCAGGAATGATAATGACAGCGTGAATATGCAAGCAGTGCTCAATGCCAGCATCATCAGCACAGATGTTCTCCTGCATCTGGGGTCCGTACACGATTCATCCATTCTGCACATGTTCCCACTCAACCAGCTACTCCGAATATTTCCACCCAATGGGGGAGGGCTGATTGCTCAGCCTTTATCATATTTTCCTCAAGTTTACTCTGGTAACATCTGTGTGCAGCCATTATAGACCTGGCGCTTGTTGTGTGTTGGTACTAATTTCCTCTTCTGGTGACAGCAGAGCTCTCATTTTCTATCCCATTGAACATGGAAAATAAAGCAACCAGTGCTGTCAGATGCTGTCAGGCTGCACTCATCCCACCAAGCCCTGGAAGTGCTCCTGATCCTCCTGTCATTTCTGGGATAGGTGTGGAGCTGGTGGAAGCACCTCTTCCAGCAGGACACCAGGGCTGTGCTGCTGGGCACCACCCTGCAGTCAAAGCACTCTTTTGGCTCTGCTGGTGTGACACCCTCCACCAATCCACCCATCAGACTTTGCACCTTTCCTTCATTTTTGCCTTATTAAAAACCAAAAAAAGATAACCAGCCTATTTATGAAATGGTTCCAGAGCTCTCTCAGGCTGTGGGTTTGGTGGAGTCAATCCCATTTCTGTGAGGAAAGCCCAGAACCCTGTTGCCCTTTCTTGAACCCTGATGAGTGATTTATCAGTCAGATAGTTGGCCTATCAAAATCATCTGCTGCTTCTTTCTCATTAAAGAGAGAGGTGAGTGTGCTAAAGGCTCAGCATGCCTTTATCCTGCCCACATTTGAGTTTTCAAGCACTTCCAGTCATGTTACAGGAGCCTGTGAAAGCATAGAATGGTTTGGGTGGGAAAGAACCTCTCAGATCACCTCATTCCACCTCCCCTTGCTGTGGAAAGGGAACTTTTTACTAGACCAGGCTGCTCAAGCCTTGTCCAACCCAGCCTTGAACATTTTCAGCGGAGCTGAGGAGTCAGGTGCTGCACAAACTGTGGCACAGAATGTGTGCAAGCTCTGACCCTGGCCATAAACACTGGATTTGCAGCATTCCTTCAGATGCTCACCATGGTTCTTCCTCTTGGGAAACACAGAAATTGCTCAAGTGAAGGAGCAAACAGCTCTGTGAGTTCCCAGATCCAAGGAGCAGGATTGGGGTGAGGTTACCAGGAACATATTGCAGTTTAGTTATCAAAAGTCTTTGCAGGAGTCGTGTTGTTCTTGGCTTGCTCGTTAGCAGGGTGTGCTTTCCGTGAGCAATAATTGAGATTAAACATCCTCTGGGGAAGGAAGTAATTTATTTTGTAGTAAACTGATATCTGTTGATATTTTAACATTTCTTACATTATTTATCAGTAGATTTGCATCCATGAACTGGAAAATATAATCTTTTATTGGGTAAGAAAAGTAATTTAATGTTAAAATTTAATAAAATATTAATTATATATGAAAAGGCTTGTGTAGCACAGACCACGTACTATATATTATTACAAATTGTTCATGCTGAATAAATTGCTTTGCAGAGGAAATGGGAATACATTAGCACAAAATGGAAGCACTGGAAGGTGGCTGTTCACTTAGCTAGATGGGTTGGTATGGCTGAGCAGGCTGCAGATGTGGATTCATGTCCTGAAGACAGGAAAGCAGGGGAGGAATCGGGAAATGGCAGCTATCTATCCTTGGGTCTGGGAAGGCTCTGCAGACTGAAAGCTCCCTGGCTGCAAGGCACTGGAGTTCTGCAGTGTGCCATTGGTTTATGTCTCTTTTTCCTCTCCTGTTTGAGAACCTGCAGCTGGGAAGTTTGGGGCTTCCACGCTGCAGTTTTCCAGTTCATCAGAACCCTAATGATTCAAGGAACAGCATAATTGGGCAAAGAGTTGGATTAACATTGTGACAATTAATTTAGGACTTTAATTCGTGTCAGGCTGAGGACAGGCTCGGCTGGCACTCTGGAGAATGGTTAAATGGTGGTGGGGAAAATATTTCATTTCATTCACAATATCAATACTCATTGTTAGCACCAGATTTCAGTGCAGGCCTTCAGCACAGAGTTATCCCTGGATTGTACATTAATTTCTGTGTTGAGTCTTGGCCTCACTTAATGTTTTATGTGCTGAACTGACTGACATCTGAAGCAGGGAGCTACTTGCTTAGATGGATAATGTCCTGGCAGTGAATGCAACATCCCTGAGAGTTTTTGGAATAACATGCATGCTCTTTCGGGCAGGAAAACCTTCCTGACTTTCACACGCTCTAGAAAAGTCATGGTTTTGAACTCAGCATTGCTTTGGGTCAAGATGATTTATTCTGAGGGAACACTGTCACTGCTGCACCCTGACCTTGGCTGAGCTGGTTCCATTGCCCCCTCACAGCCTCTCCTGCAGCAGGGATGCTTCTCCCTCTGATGGGCTCCAAGGCTTCACAAGTGACAAGGTCACCTCTTTGTAGGATTCGTGACAGAGATGAAAGTTCTCTCCCAGCCTTTTTCCTAAGAGTAAAATCCACCATAAAACCAGGGCTTTCAAGACTTTTTTCTAAACAGAGAAATGTTAAGCACTCAGATAAAGATCCTACTTTATATATTTTTTTTCATTGCAAAAGGCATCTGTGTTTAATTCAGGGGCACTCTGCACCCATTTGGGAGTGTCCTGCAACTCCCATCCCTTTTCTGTAATTTTCTGTAATACTCAGCTAATTTGAGTGGGTTTTGTTCTTATGCAAGCTGTGTCTTTTTGTGGGCTGGTTCTTGAGTGATTAATAATTAATACTTGTGTAATTTCCTCTGAGTATCTCAGAGCTCATGACTTTTCCAGTATCCTTTAGTGTGCTGGATTATCAAACACCAGTAAATGTTTGTGCATGCAAATTAATCGCCAAATTTATGGAAAGAGGCCTGAATACTCGGGCTGCAGCTAACTATATTTTAATAATATTCCCCACCAAGTGATAGAATAACCTACATATTCAGCATGTGTAGCTGTCAGTGCGTGTCCATCCCTCATATTTTCCTTATCCGTCTGAGGGTTTTTACATCAAAGGCCCTCTGTGGTGCATGCAGTCATGCACACATTTAAATTCACCACACTGAGACGATTTCCCAGGCACTCCTTTGTACATTTGACGATAAAATTCTAGTGTACTACTTGGTTATGATGGAGGATGATTCCAGCTCTGTTGTCTCTCAAAGCTATCACTGTATTTCATCTGTATTTCCACCTTGTCTCTCTGAGCACACAAGAGCAGTGATGGATTCCACTCTTAAAAAATATGCTGTGTTCTGGCAACACAGACACAAAAAACAGCATTAACTACCCAGAACATTTAGAGTTTGAGGAGAGGGCTCAGGGCAGCTGTGCTGGAAACAGCATTTACCCTTTTTACAGCTGCTGGATGGATCCAGCAACCCTGAGTCACTGCAGGTGGGAACAGGGATCCCTTCACTCTAACACGCGCTCTCATGAACATATTAAATTAATATATGCCCCTGAATCAGGGTGTGTGGGCATTTCCTCCCAGGAATGCTGTTGGGAGCCTATTGCCTGTCATAACATTGATCCAGGCAGTCAGCTCCAATGGATTTGTTAAACGGGTTTTTTACATCAGCACATAAACCCGGGAATTTATGGATTGCCATAAGGCACACAAAGTGAGATTTCAGCTCCCCGTGGTGCACAGAGCATCACGCATCGGGAATGTCACTGTTCCTTGTAGCATCTATTACTCCAACCTGCTGCTAAAACGCAATTCCAGGCTGTGCCTCATGTATTTCAGGAGATGGGCTCAGACAGGAAGATGGATAAATTGCTGTGGGGTGGTGGCACAGAGGTGGTAAAACCTATCATTCTCTGAAACTTTCTGTGATTTTATTTCTGAATATGATCCCTCCTAACCCCACTTTTGACAACCCTGACTGGTCAGATGACCACTAACAGGATGAATTAAGTGAAAACTCATGAAAATCAAAGTGATGAAATTTAAAAAGTGCTGCAGCTAAATGATGGATTGTCAGTCTAAAATGAACTTTTTCATGCCAACACACTCCTCTGCGAGCTCCATTTGTGTAGAGCAGCTGATGTTAATTGCTGCTAGCAGTGCTGCTTGGGCTCCTCTCCAGTGCCTCTCTGCTGAAGAGCCTCTTTCAGTACTGGAGAGCAATCTCTGTCCCCCATGCAGCCAGCAGCAGTTACCCAGCAAGTCCTCACAGGGTTTCAAAAGCAGCTGCCAAGACTTTACAGCTTCCTTTCCATCCACTCGTGATCTCCAAACTCAGTGTTCTTGGTGACAGTAGCAATTATCACCAAGAGGCACATCATGGGTGAGTTTTGACTGTCTCTAGAAATAGTTCACACCTCTAGAGCAATGATGTGCTTCACGGCAGCCATGGGCTTCCAAAAACAGCAGCTGCTCCAGGTAGGTTGTGGTCGAAGGGAACCTTTTGTTCTCCTCAAAGAGGTGCAGAATCTACTGATGGCGATACTTTGGTGTGACAGGCACAAACTCCCTCTTGCAGATTTTAATTACCTGTGATCTGTTCTTTCCTGTGAGCAGAGGCACCAAATGCATCTTCACATGCATGCAGCGAGTCCCTGAGCCGACTCCTGTTTTTGCTGGGTGAATCTCAGCCGTGTTTCATTTTCATTTCATGCACCAATGTACAAATTTCTTATCAGCGTCTTGCCAGAGTAGCCCGTGTCCTGTGCTGGGCAGCTGGATGTCAGGGTGGTGTAAAAATAAAATTGTTTTCCGTTGGCTGGGCTTTGGGAATGGAGAGCAAACTGAGGAGCCAGTTACATCCCGGCCTCCATTTCATATGTTTCTCAGGTAAATAGTGACCACAATCAAATAGCTGCCTGGTGGCTGCTTGATACCTGGTATGAGGAGGAATAATGGCCCTGGCTGTGCTGACAGCTGCCAAGTGCTGTGCCTTTCAGAGACAGGATCACCACTGTCCTTGGAGCTACTTATCCCCGGGAGATGTGGGGTGTCAGGGTACACCTGACGTGTGATACACACAGGAAATCACCACTCAGTCCCTCTCCCATCGCCTTCCACCTCAGGATGTCAATCTCTGCTCCTTCCCCGGGCTCTGATGGGGCTCTGGAGCAGAGGGTGCTGGGTGGCAATGGGTGGGTGCTGCTGGAGCTCCTGCTGGCCCTGTGCTTCCCTTGCAACAGCAGGAATCTGCTTTCCCTCGATGGGCATGACTGAAGCCTTAGGATTTAACTTTTATGTTTTTCAAATCCTGCGCTGCCCAGTGTAACTCTGAAGTTCCCTGGAGCTCGTTAAGTGCTGTTCTCTTATACTAAGATATAGACATAACAAAATCTAGTTTGCTCTCCAAGGACACCCAGACCAAGAACTGCAAACCTTCATCTTGGGGAGAGGGGGGCAAGCTTGGGCAAATTCCATCCTTGCCTGGCTTCTGCTTGGGGAATTGATGCTGATATCAAAGTGGGAAGAACTCAGGAGCTGTTATTGTCCATTTTGGGATGCACTGAGGCAGGAGCCTCTGGAGCCCAGAGTGTGACCTCTGAAGGTCTTTCAAATAAATCCCTCCTTTATTCCTTTATTCCTGCCTAGTCTCTGTTTCTAGGTAGGCATTTAAGGCATCAAGACCCTCCTCTTCACACTGACAATCCATCTTTTAGCACGGCTGGAGCGAGGGCTGGACTTTGTGCCGTCCTCTGGAGTGAGTCCCTTCAGTGCTGCTTTCAGTAAAGAGACAGGAAAAGAGAGAAACTCCAGGAGAGGATGTGCTGGCAGAGGCTGAGAGCCAGCATTCCACAGCGAGCTCAAACTGCTCTTTGCAAAAGTTTGGTCAAAAAACCCTGATGGGGACCTGTGTGGGTAGACAATGGAAGGAAATCTGATTTCCTGAGCGTGTGGGTCTGTGGTTCATTGATCTAGATGACTTTCTTTTATTTTAAATGTTGCTCAGCCCTGATCAGACATCAGAGCCTGCTTGCAGCAAATTCTTGGTGTGCTTTAGATGGTCCATTGGAGGTGAGAGAAGCTTTAAGAGCAGATGACCTGGTGTCCAGGAAAGGTCTGGCTCGCAGTGCAGCCTTTTTCTCAGTGGATAACCTTCATAACCTCTCTCTCTTTCTGCTTCTTCTTTATAAACCTTGCAGGTATTTTGTATCTTTTTAAACTTTTCCCCCTCAAATTTCATTGAAATGGATGGACAGGCTGAAAAGCTGATTAGTGAAAGACAAGCTGTACACTCATTCATATATCTTATTCCCTGATAAGATACCAGGCTGGCTTCTATAAATTATAAAAGAGCCACCCTAAATTTTACAAGATAGGCTTTACCACGGGGGAGAAGAAAGGGAAAAAAAAATTTGTTTATTCCCTGGATAATGTTTCAGCCATCATTATTCCTGGAACCCTGTAGCTTGCCACATCAAGCAAAGCATCAGTTCCTAGACACCCTGCTGACCACACGAGGAAAGATGCCAAGTCCTTCCCAAACCCAGGACAAACAGATGTGCTTCCTGCAGTGCCGAGCCACCGAGTAGAAAGGTTGGATCAGTTTCTAGGAAATTAACATTACTTAGCCTTTAGCAGAGAAATCCCATCCAGGTTACTCTTTTTAATAATTTTTCTCGTGGCTTCTGTTTCATTTGTGTAAATCCCCCGGGGTCAGTGTTAATTTTTTTTGTATCGGTGCAGAATCCACTGCAGAGGATCAAACAGCAGAGGCTGAAAAAGCAAACACATGAGCCTGGGCGATATGGCACAGGAGTGCAGGCTCCTCACTCCACTGGCTGCTGCTTCCCAGCACAACAAAGAAAACTGCTTTCAAAATATGGTACAATGCCTGTCTGAAGCCTATTCAAACCAGAGCAGGACAAACCTCAGAAGGGCCTGAGGTTCTGTTTGGCTCAGATAAGCTTCAGAAAGGATCCAACTGTTTTGATGATTATCTGAAAGTCTTGCATCTGCCAAAACTGGGCTGCAAAACTTGTCAGAAGCTCACAGGTTTCTTCTGAAATTTTTTTTTTGCTGCTCCCTGCTTCGAGCCAGATGCACCTCTGGAAGGGCCTCAGCGGTGGAGATGAGCAGCAGGCTGGAAGGAATTAAAATGGACAGAAGAAGTGGTCGTGTTCCAGGGAATTTGGCCTCTTGTTCTCTGATTCCAGCTGGGCAGAGATGATAGAAAAGTGTGTGGAAAGGAGGAACAGCAGTTGCCTTTTAGATCCCGGCACCAACAATAAAATTCCCTCTCTTCTGCTCGCAAGACTTTTCATCTTTGGGCCAGATGTGCATCTCACGCAGACCAGGACAGAGTGTGAGCTCCTCCTGCCACCTCCATAATTTTAGGTGGAACAAACCACAGATTCTGGCTGACATCCTGACAAAGTGCAGTTATCAGTGTGTGGTGTTCATTTGACTGCTCTCTCTCTGCTCTGGTCTCTGGTGATGTTTCTGAGTTCCTGTTCCCTTGGGTTTGTGTTGATCCTACCTTTTCCCTATTTGCCACCACCCTTTTTCATGGAAGCATCGAGAGGAACCAAGAAGGCAGCAGAAGTCTGAGTGTTAGAAAAGAGCATCCTTTGAAGAAAGTACACAAAAATATCCTCGTTGTGGAGATTCTGAACCTCGTGCAGCATTTGTCTCAGGGAGCTGAGCTTTTGCCTATTCTTGTTCCCCATTTCTGAAAGGTCCACGAGATCTGAGTTGTAGATCCACTGGTGGTGAGAGAGTTCTTTCAAAATAAATGCATGTAAATTGGGAGTTTGGGATGCTGACATCCCCAAAACCTTTAGAATAGCTTTTAAAAATGGTTTGAAAAAAAAATTACCAGGACCCATTAAGAGTAAAAACTTTATGTTAAATCTCAAATATTTTGCTTTTAAAAAAGGTTAAAAAGGATTAACCAGCGGTTACCAGACCATATTACATGTGGAGAAACTTCAGACAAGCCTTGAGCTGAGGAAGGGGTTAGCTGACGTGAAAGAACTGGGATGGTTTTGCACATGAACTTTCTCTGGCCTCGCTTGTCAGGGACATGATTCTAGAGAAATCTTTGCAGTGAAAAATGCATTTTGAGACCCAAATTCCTGAAACATAATGGTTGTCAGACCACAAAACAGTACAACAGTTGTGTGAGCGAGTTCTGAGGGAATCACTCCACGGATAAACTCCCACTTTTCATCAAAAGCTGTGTGTTATTGTTACTCTCATATTTCCATTGGATCACTCCTTACTCCAGAAGCTGTTTCCACATTCGTGTCCAGCTCTGTCTGCAGCAAAATCAGGATTCTTCTTCGGGCTGAAGAAACTTGTCTCTGGTTCCCCATATCCTGTTTTTCTGGTGCAGCTGAACTTCAGCAAGGGGAGACACATTGCAAGATCTGCTTTTTGTCATCAGTTTAAAATTTTCTGTTTCTTTTTGCAAAGAAATACTGTGGGACTGTCAAGAATCTTAGATTTTCAGATTACAAGTTCTGTTCTTTCTCAGTATGAGGAGCCCTTGACCACAGCTTCATTCTTTGTTTCCCACAAGACCCACTGGTTAAGTCAGAGGGAATAGTCAGCATTCAAACTAAAAATGCCATTTCTAGGTAAAAAATAATTACTCAAGTAGAAGGATTTCCCATGAATGCTTTTCTACTTCTTTTTGAATGTATTTTGGGTATATGAGTTAAATGTATTATTCTCTTTGGTGATCTGCAATAATATATTGAAAAAGCTTTTTTTTTAAAAAAAAAAGTTATATACTTGCTTCAGAGCTGTGGCTGAATTAATTCTTAATATTATCAGGGTTAAAGCATCATCTTTTGCTGAATGGCAAGGGAAAACCTCAGAGTTATTCTCTCCACATACAAAAAGCATCTCCAGCAGTAACCCCTGTGAGTGGATGCTGTGTTATCTGTGTGGCTGCGAGGAGCTCCTGAGCACAGGGATGTGTTCCCATATCTCTGATTGTGCACTGCAGCCTCTCCTGATGGAATCATGTTCCTTATTATTGCTATTGTGCTGCTGCAAGATGACACAGATCTGCTCTTATTTTCTGGACCAACACGAGAGTGACTTGGAGCCTTGGCAGTGTAGAAGTGATAAGAAGAATTAGATTAATAAAGAGGAAGGTGAAGAATGGTAACATGAATAGATACAAACTCAGTAATTACATTTTTAGCATTGCTAATGTTAAATCTGACCTTTTTTCTCTTCTTCTTATTTTTTAGCAGTTTCAACAGAGGTTTCTGTAGAAGTTAGAACAAAAAAAATCCAGCTAGGAGTTTTCTGCTGGCTCATTCACAAGGGCTGTTTGTTTTTATTTTTACTTTTAGCTCCGCAACACATTCTCTGTCAACTTGGGCTAAAATTAACTGCCAGAAATAAAAATTCTAATTTAGATTTTTAATTACCTGCCTTCAGGTATGCTCATGGATCATCACGGGCTAAGGGAATCTGCAATGATTGTGTAATAATTTAGGACTGGCAGCACATTAAACAAACGAATTCAGCCACAGAGGTTCACTGCTACCTTGGGGGACAGTCCCTGAGCGAGTTTGTAAACCCAGGGCGCTGGGAATGCTGCAGGTCTGTGACAAGAACAGATCAAGGGTTTATTCAGGAGCAGGCTCTGATCGTGTTTGAATGAAGAAGGGTCTGTGGGTTTTGTTCTTGTAGCTATGTCCAATTCCATCAGCCCTCGAACGAGCTGTGCCCATCCACATCTGCCCACAGGCAAATAAAATTCCTCACCGCTGTCCCTGCAGGGAAAGTTCTTTAATCAGCCTGTCCCTTGGCAGACACATCCTGCTAAATTTTGCCCATGCTGATCGCCTCCTTATCTCTAATGAGACAATTTTGGCTGATAACAATCTGAAAGTTGTTTCACCAAGAGAAAGATAGGCATGGTCAGGCAGGCCTCAGTCCGTTCAGTCAAACACAGCCCTAGAGCACACTGCAGATTCCCTTTCACTGGCAAACTTCTGGTTTGACAGATTGAATTTCCATGGTAATTCTAGTAATTAATTTCCAGCAATCCAGCAAAGCTGTCGAATCAAGAGGATCTTAAATCTCTTGCTGGGAGCTGGGTGGTGATGGCAGGCACCTGGCATGCAGTGGGAGGGCAAGCAGTGGCACAGAGAGCTCTGCACCAGCACCGGGGGCAGCTGGGCAAGGGACTTGCTACAGGCTGGTGAATTCTCCTTTTGTTCTCCCTGAGAACCAGGCAGATTTAGGGCATGAGGATACAGGAAATATATATANTTTTCCTCCTCCTTTTCCTCCATTTTTCCTCCTCCTTTTCCTCCATTTTTCCTCCTCCTTTTCCTCCATTTTTCCTCCTCCTTTTCCTCCTCCTTTTCCTCCTTTTTTCTCCTTTTTTCCTCCTTCTTTTCCTCCTTCTTTTCCTCCTTCTTTCCCTCCTTTCTCTTCCTCCTTTCTTTTCCTTTCTCTTTTCCTTTCTATTTTTAAAAAAAAGTTATTTTAGAGTAGACTCATTACCCAGTGTATTAGCCAGGGCTCTGACCAACCCAATCTAGTAGAAGGTATCCCTGCTCCTGGCAGGGGGGTGGAACTGGGTTAGCTTTCAGGTCCCTTCCAACCCAAACCATTCCACAATTCCATCTCTCTGCTTCCACTCTGTTGTGCTGGGTCCAATAAAAGTATCTGAGAAGTAAAAGCAGTGCCTTTTACAGCAAGGCAGCTGATTAAACTGTGTCAGCCGAAGTGAGAGTGCACAGTGAGGGCCCAAGGTTTAGGGTGTGCTCTTAGGTGGTGGTTAAACATAATCCAGCCGTGCAGCCCAGCCAGGAGTGAGGAAATAACAGGAAATAATCAGCAGGACAGATTTCCTTCTGGTCCCTGTGGAAAGGCAGCATCCTCTGTGCTCAGACATCTCCCCACCAGCACTGGCTACTTTTCCTCTGATTCAGCTGAAAGATTGCTCTGGTGTAGCTCCAGAAGCCTCCCCAAAGTCCATTTGAGTCCCGTTTGGGGTGGATGAGTTTGCTTTAGAAGGGAGGAGGAGCAGAGTGAGGTTGTGCTCTGTGCAAAGGCTCTGCTCACACCTCTGATCACTTTGTTCAGCTTTTGTCTTTTTATAAACTCTCCAGGAGCTGTTTGTGTTGAGGCTTCCTGAGCTCGGGAGCTGAGCATGGTGAGGGCTCCTGACCTTGCTGCAACCATAATTGTGTAGAACAATATTTCCCTTGCAGATGCTTCCCCGTTGAATCTCTTGGCTAAATTCAAATTAAGCCTCTGTTGGGAATGAATGAGGATGACGGAATTGAACCACCAGAGATTTACAAAAAAAATCCAGCACAATTTAAATTGTGCTACCTGCAAATTTCCCACTTTTCTGCAGGAAAATGAGTGTCCCTTGTTACCAAGAGTAGCATGCTCCGAGATGTTCCAGCTGGAGCCTCTAATGTGTAAGTCAGCCTGAGTCTGCCTTTGAACCAGAATTTTCATTAAAGTCTACAAAGTGGTGCAGAATTTCAAACAAAAACCCAAAACAGAGCAAAACTCTTGAGTTTTGATGGACTCTACTTTGAATTTTGGTTGCATCTATAGAGGTTTGGATACAGGAAATTAGGCAAAAAATACCAAATTGATTTGAATCCAATCTTTAATTAGCTTCCCTCAGATAAGCAATCTTAAAGTATCTTAAATTTAAAAGTTTATCCCAAGGCAGTTGGAGTTCCTTGGAGTTTCTTCCACTGACCTGTGCAGGCTGAAGTGCCCAAGTGGCACGGTTTAATCTGAAACTTGTGATTGTTTTATTTGAGTTTATCATGAGTTTAATCTGAGTTTATCACGAGTTTAATCTGAAATGTTTCAGTGAGGCACAAACCATGTTTGCTAATACATGCCAAGGAGCTTTTTACCTTGTTACTCTAATGAAATATTCAATTAGAACAATCGTTTAGTTTAATTGAGCAGTTACCTAATAATCTGCACATGCTTAATGGGGTAAATGCGTGAGGCAGGTGCAAAAAAACACCAACCCTTCAGTAAATTAAACTAATACAGCATTCCATGAACTAATGAGGTGCTGTGGGAGTTGCATTTCAATTAAAAATCCATGAGGGTGCAAGGAACTTATGGAAGTTGTTTGTGAGTTTTGCCTGCTTTCCGTGGAAGGGAGAATCAGCGAGAGGCTCCTTAAACACACGACTGAGTTGGAAATGAAAGCTGGAAATATGTTTTAATGGAGAGGCAACAGCTCCTCCTCTAACTGCGTTTGGCAGCCCAAGTTGTTAACAACCTGGTCTGGCCTCACCTACGCTCCACACAGATTTTCTGGATTTTCTCATCACACTTTATGAAAAGGGCCAGCTCTGAGAACGACCAACATACGTCTCAATTCCTGCAGGCACCGTAGAGCTGAGCTGCGTGGCTGAGGAAGCCATTAGGGTTTATGGACTTTGAGAATGAACAACCCCTGATATGCCTGCAATAAGCTGAGGGGATGGATCTTTAATGGTTTTCCAGATATGTTTAGAGTTATTCAGCAATTTGAAACTCCAGAGGCTGCAGCTGAAGTGGCCAGGAGCAGATCTGATTGCCAGCTTTGCAGTGTCCCAGGGAGGATATAGATCATTTGTGGGAGCAGCATGCTCCAAATGGGTTATTCAAAGAGAAGAAAAGCAATTAGGACAGGATGCAGCAAAGGGAGTGTCACTGGCAGGACTTCTGCCAGCCTGAGTCCAAGTTTTTTGAAGTTTTTTAGGCTCTTTCCTGTTAATGTGATGGCTGCCAAACCAGACATCTCCTCTCCTTCACCTGGTCTGACCAATTCTTTAATGAGTTTTAATCGCACATCTTGAATTGTGATTACAAGACCATTATACACAAAGTCTCCTTTTCTGCATCATTCACAGGAACACCCAAGGGGAGGCAGAACTTTTCATGGGCTTTTCTGTTCTCTTTATTTTGTAAATGAGGGAAAATATTGCCTGTTTTGTTAGAATTTGTGATTTGGTGTTATTTGGTGTTTCTCTGAAAGAGAACCGAGAGCAAAAGGGCTCCTAATTCAGTCCAGAGATCTAACAGTAAACTCAATTAACAAAATTAGCAACAGAATACACACCCCAGCACACAGGGGAGGTTTTGCTGAGGGAGAGGGGTGGCTGAGGAACTCAGAACTCAGGATTTTGATTGCTCTGGTGCTTTGTTAGGAGGCAGATCCCCAGATAGCAGTGAAATGTTATTCCTGTCCTGTCTCATCACCTTGGTGTGCTTCCAGACATTCAGCCTGTAAGTTTAGATTACAGGTTTGTCCCCAAAATAAAGCAGAATTAATATTTTACAGAAATCTAATGAGGGACTTCCCATGAAAGGCTACAAATAGTTTTCTAAGCCCTTAAAAAGATAGGGACATCATTCTTTACTGGAGTAATTAGCAGCTACAGGATTAACGAGTTTGAAATTTGCTGTTATTTTGTTAGGATTATTCTTGACAGATGGACCTGTGATTTAGCATAGCACTTTCTCTTTCTTATTATAAAAATAATACTTTTTAACACGAGGAAATTATTTGTCATACTCAATGTGTCAAAATATTCGGAAAGCTGCCCAGAGCAGGAGTTAACCAAACACCATCCAGCGTGAGTTTGAATGCAAATTATGTTGGTTGCTCTATAAATCACACAGGGTTGTACTTCCCAGTTCTGCATTGGTTTATCCTCTGGAGCATGAGGGATGGGATTTGATGGTGCAGCAGATAAATTACAGGAGACACACAAAAGCTGTGCTTTTGGAGAGGATCATCCTGTGTTCTGCATGAGCCATTCTCCAAACCTGATGAAACCGAAGGAAAAACTTGTGTTGACTTAATGGCCACTGAAACCATATTAATTTCTGAAAATGGCTCAAACTCCTTCTTAAATCCATGGCAAAACCCCCAACCTCTTCATCATGGGCATTACTTTAGATTCTGCTTTTGAAGATTTGTTCATCTTCCACATAGAACAAACCCAGGAATGAATGAGAAGCTGATGCAGCCACCAACATCTCCTGGCCTGTGCTGTTCAAAGACCCAGGGATGCATCCCCTGTAGTTTTTCATTAGTTTTACAAGTGCAGCTGCTTCTCTCAGCAATTTTTTAACGTCAGGTGGGCGTTTGCATAGTTAGGCTTAGAATCAACATTTAGTCTTCTGCAATACAATACAAGACAAAACCAGAGTTTAAAATATCGATCAGTTTCTGGCATTGTCATTGTGGCAGAGATACCTGCGAGCAGCCTGTGAAAATAGGTGTACTGGAGGAGGCATAATTCTCTTTGATGAAGTGCTTATTGCAAAGCACAGACATTATCTGCATTGCAACCCTGTGAGCTTTGGAGTTTTGCATAATTTCCAGCAACCTCAGTGCTGGAATTCTTCCCCATTACGTATTCCGCTGGTTAATTTATGAAGTGTGAGGAATAAAGCTGGTTAAAAATAAATTTACTTTGGTGATACTTAATCTTTCTCCACAATACATGCCGTAATTAACATATTAATCTGTAACAAATGCTAAAAGTTTCTTCCTAATCGCTTTGCCATACATTTCATTTGACATTTCAGTTATATTTCACTGCCTTGCCCCGTGAGCAGAAAGCGATAAAAAAAATTCAATGAAATTGGGCATATTCATACTAAGAATCTGATTTTTGTATAAGATTAATTCGATTTTTTGTGAAAAGGCTCTGTAGTTGGGAAGAACGTGACTTACATGAACAAAAATACCATTTGCTAAATGCCACGAGGTGGGGAGGGGGGATAGAAGCAGAACTCGGAGATGATTATGTAACATTTTAGATGCACTCTGAGTTATCTCAGTGTAAGTTAAGTGAAAAGCATTTCAGAGGCACATTAAGTTGCATCTTTACGGGGAATAAAAAGCCTGCAAACCACAGAACCTGCTGCACTCTGGAAACGAGAGCAGAAATGTGCTGGCACCACAGCCTGCCTCGGGTCAAAGCTCCCTCTCAGCACAACAGCCGTGCTCAGCTTAACTTTGGGAGTTAGTTGGAGGAACTTTAACAAGACTGTTTGAGTGATTTGTTTTGTCACAACGGCAGCAATATTTCGGGTTTTAGCTTCTCCATCAGCTCTGGGAATTAAATATGGTAGTACCGAGCTTGATGTGGAAGAGTTATGGAAGCAAGGTGATCACAAACATGCCTCGTTTGGTTTCATCAGGGCTGTGTGGCGTCAGCTCTTCTCTTCCAAGGCTGAGAGCATTCTGGTAGACAAATTATTATTGTTTGTTGTTGGAGTAGCAGCTTAACGTGCCAGTCATGGGCAGTGTATTCCACAGGGATTGATGGAGTGACAAAGGATCATGAGCTGGGTCCTGCCTCGGGTGATTTATAATCTAATAAAAGAACACTGGAAACCTTTTGATAGAGTACTGAAATGGTATTATGTGGCATAATATTCAGCGTGGTGCACCTAACTAAGAAAACTCATTAATCTATTTATTAATTTTGCATCAATTTCCCCAAAGCCTCTCTCACACACTTTTCAATTATTGTAAAAGGGAAAAACCCTTTTTCCTGAGATTACAGGAGGATGTTTCATTAAAAAGGAGGAACTGAGGGATAAGGTGGCAAATTCCCAGTGTTGCTCCAGCTGAAAGAAAGTCCAAAACTGCTCTTCATCTTTGATTGTGTACTGGGAGCCACCTATTACTTTTTTGTCAGTAAATGGTCCATAATTAATAGTTGTGATCCTGTCAGAGCTTTGACATGAGAACTGTAAATTACAGCACAACATGAATTTGTTGTTTGTGGCCATCTCTGTTTTCCTTTCCAGAATTTATCCTGCCCTACTTGACTCATACTCCTGCTGTATTTGACTGTTTGAATTTTCCTTCCAAAATGAAGCCACCAACGTTTGTCTTTTTAACAAATTCAAAGTAAAATTTGACAAATTCAAGTAAACTTTGCGGTATTTCTCTATTTTATTCATTCAGTTGATAACCCTCTTTTCCCCACAGAAGTATTTATTATTTACCTGCTGATTTTGTATCATTTATGCCCAGAAAAGCCCTGGAAGTGTCCAAGGCCAGGCTGGATGGTGCTTGGAGCACCCTGGGACAGTGGGAGATGGCAGGGGTGGCACTGGATGGGCTTTAGGTCCCTCCCACCCAAACCATTCCATGATCCCCTGAGGAGCTCTGTTTGTGGGCACCTGGTGAAGGTGTCCTGGTGCACATCCAGCAGCATCTGCAGCATAAATTCTTCAAGAATCTGCTGCTGAACAGGAATTATTAACCTCACTTAGTGAATTTAAAATGTATGGCATCTCCCGCACAAGGCACCTTGCCAGAGATGGAAACCAGACAATTTTGACATGATAAATATCCTGAAAAATATCACAATTTCTTGTCAGTTATTTATTCCTCGCCCACTGACACGTTAATTCTCTAATATTTTGTTCCAGCGTTTTTCTGGGCGCTGAAGCTAAATTAGCTCATCTCCAGCTGTCTGTGTCTTCCTTTCCACCTCTTTGTGAAGCTGAGTGTGATATTTGCCCTTCTCATCCTTCTGGGGCCTCCCCTCGGCTTTGAAAGCAAGGCTGCTCATGAGAAGGGAGCTAATCATCCCCTTTTGGCTCGGAGCTGCTGCTGTGGCGTGGCTGCTGTTTGATTCAGCACTTCTCTGATATTAGCAATTGAGAGCAGGCAGGAGAAACTCCTTGCTCTCTTTTCCTAGTTAGTATTCAAGGAATGACTGGAGCAGGAGAGAGAGAGAGATGTCCAGGCTTAGCAGGATTATAATTAAAGAGAACAAAGGAATTGAGAAAAAGGTGAAAAATAAAAGGGAAGGGTGAGAAAGAAAACAGAAGACCTAAAGTGTCACAGAGTAGCAAGAAGTGGATCCCTTGATTTGAATACTTGCTGTGTTTTTAGGTCATTTTTAGCTTAAGGTCTTTGCTGTTTCTCCCCCATTTTTGTTTTTGTCTTGAACAGGAAAAGGAAGTTTTACAGCATCAGGTTGCTAAAAAATACTATCATTGGGATTTCCCCCTGCCAGGCCATCAAAGTATGTTGTATATGCCTGTATATATGTGTATTTTATAAACAAATAAATATGTGTATGTACATCCTCTCTCAGCAAAATTGATGGTTGTCTGTGATACTTCTAAGCCTCCAATCTAGGTAGAAATAGCTTTTACTCAAAATGCTGGCTGTAGCTCATGGCACATGAGATCCCAGAGGTCCTGAATTGTCATTTGGTCCCTGAAAGAAAAAATCATTAGAGCTCAGCACTGGACAGCTGGTCCAACCCTTCCCTGGCAGGATGTTATTACAAATCTCCTCTAATATTCTGGTTGGAAGACTTCTGCCAACACACTCAGCATCAGCCCAGAAAAACCAAACTGAGGGGCTGAAGCCCTCACCCCTGACGTGATATTTCTCTCTGTGATAATTCATTTGGCTTCCTGTGCTTCAAAGGAAAATTTTTCTGTAACTGTTGTATTTGCAATCCAAACAGTTCTGGTGAATTCACCACTGAAATTCTGATTTGCTAAGAACACCAAATTGCTCATTTGGATGGATTTTATTTTGGCTTTTGTTTTTCAGGTTGGTGACTCATTTTCTAGGCAAGGTGGAATAAATAGTTGGCGTTTCATGGATGTGCAGTAGATGGACTCATTCTTCTAAAATACAGCAGATTTTTTTTTTGCTCTTCAATAGTTGTTAACAATTCTAAAACCCTTTCCTCACTCCTTTTTTTCACTTACAGTACACTGCATTTATCAGCTGAAGGGCACTTTTTCACTATGATTTACAGGGAAAACGCTGTACACCTTCAAAAATCCCCATTAAAATCAAAATCCATCTTCAGATGGATTTTGAAAGTGAAGAGTAATGTTAAAAAAATCATCAGTTTATTCCCTCATCTGTGGACTCCTACTGGTTTTTGTTTGAATGCAAAGGGGTTAATTATGTCAAGAGAATCTGTTTTTCCTCTTAAAGACATCGCATATGACTTTACTGGAAGTGGTGTAAAGGAACATCTGAGGGCATACTCACAGATTTCTTTTTGAAATATGCCTCTGAGGGCATACTCACAGATTTCTTTTTGAAATATGCCTCCTGCCTCTTCTAACAGGAGATATTCAGAGTTGGAGGCACGGGCAGGGTGCTTCTGGCTTATCTGCAGAGATGTTATCACGCTCAGACCTTTCCTGGCTGGCAGGGCTGAACCCCACCGAAGGACCAGCAGTGGTCAGGGTGGGTTTTTGGGAGAGGTGGCTGATGTGAGGTGAGCACAGGGAGGAAAGGTTCTCGTGCCAGGGGTCCCTGTGTGGTGAGGGAAAAGTTATTTGGGGGAAGGCACCAGGCAGAGCAGGGTGCAGGTCACATGTCACAGAAATGGAGCCTCAGGCAGCAGCATCCCGTGGGGAGGTTTGTGCTGGAGTTTGTGACAAGGATGCTCCTTTCTGGGCTGAGCAAGGCTGTGGAGTGGAAAGTGCAGAGGTGGAAAGGCCAAACAGAAGGGCTGGAGGGTGGTGGGCTGAGGCAGAGCATCTCTAACCCGTGTTGTGCCCTGCCTGTCCCTTCTCCAGTGGTGGGAACTCTGCCAAGCTTTGCTTTGGGCTCCTTCTCCTTCCTGGCTCCTAGAAAGAGCTTTCCATCCAAATTTCCTGAGCTATCCCCACCTCTGTGTACTTCTGTCACCTGTCCTTTATTGCTGAGTGCAGAGCCCAGCCTTGCTGAGCCTCTGGCCTGGGTGCCCTGCTTTGGACGTTCTGCCAAATCCCTCTGGCCAAAAAACAAGGTATGGAACCATCCTGAGGATCAGAAAGGGAAAGGTAAAGGATTAACAACAGAATCTCACACCGTGAGCACAGATATGGATGATAAAGACAAAAATACCCGAAGGAAAGAGGTCTGGCATTGAATAATGGGGCAGTGCCAAAGATTTTCATGTAACTGAAGGAACACTTCCCTTTGGGGGAAGTACTCTAGTGTCTCCTGAGTGGAGATAGAAAACGGATAAAAATTCTAATGTGATCTGGTTCAAAAAAAAAAAAAAAAAGATGAATCTTTGCCATTACACAGAAATGCAGTGAGAACTGAGGGTCATTGAAGGCACTGAGAGCAGGAATATTGTCATCTAACTCCTGGGAGGGAAGAAACAAAACTCCATTATCCTACTGGATGTGTTTAGCAGCTGCTAAGATATGTACCAGCTGATCAGAGATGGATATATCAAAGTATTGCCTGTGCTTTCAGGTGCTGGCTATAGGTTAGGGAGGTTGTGAAAAAGCTTCTCTGCTATCAACAGAAAGGAATCTACAATATAAAGGGCCAGAAAAGAGTGGGTATGCTTTTAAGGAAATTAGGTGTAAATTTATTGCCAAGTCTATGCAAAGAGGTTGAACTGAGGGGAGAATAAAGCAACCAAAATCTGGAGCAGGGGAAGGAGTAAGAAGAGAATGGAGTGTCCCATCCCAGGGCTACCTCTGAGCAGCACTTGTGTCACTCAGCAGCCTTATCGTGGGCTTTGGGCAAGTGAATTCTCATCATCCCCTGAGTTCTCATCTCAAAGATATTGCAAAAAGCCCTCAGGCAGTTTGTGAGAACAATTCTACTTTGCTAGGACTTGAGCCAGGGGTGGCAGGACTCTCTGAGTTCATGAATCCCAACAAGAGGAACAAGGATGCTCCACAGAGATTGCTACAAGGAAACCCCGAAGTGGAATTGTTGCCTTTTCTTGGTCTTAAAATTAAAATTAAAACATGGTTTATGGGGAAAAAGGGATTTTTATTTTAGTATTTATTTTAGGATCTTGGGGTACAGTACTTTGTTTAGGTAGAATGTTTTGAAGATGCATGTACTTTGTTACACCGAAATACACACAATTATGGGCTTTGTAAAATCAGCATATTTATTAAAGATTTTTTAATGAGAGGCTGGAGTGAACTTTCCATTTTGAGAAACTTTTTTTCTGGATGGGCTTATTTTAGTTTATAAAAATGTGTTCTGGAGAGGCCCTTGGTGTCTGGGGCTCCCAGGATGTTTGCTCTCCTGGTTTAACAGTGCCGTGGGGCTGAGCTGAGTTATCAGCCTTGGGAAGTCACAAATATATAGGCTAAAAGCACTGAGAATACATCAAACTATAAAGGAGTGTGTAAGGGGGGTATAAAAGAAAAAGCAAAAAATCATTCTGGCATCAGAACCAGCAGTTTAAAGCCAGCACGGCCCTTCTAACCACACCAAACTGAGGGGAACTGGACGTGTGAAAAGCCAGCAGTCAGTGGGAAAAGCAGAGGAGAATGAAATAATTGTGCTGGTGATGGAGAGTTCACCTGTGGTCCTTGAAGGATATTTTTAATACTGGGTGTTTGAAGCACAGTTCTGTGTTATTTCTTTATTTCTTTGCTGCACCTGTAAAGCGAAGGCCCCTGGGACTCAGCAATTTGTCATGTGTGTGTTTATATTGAAGAGGGCCACAGAGTGGTAGATTATTTAATGAAAGAGAAGAGAGTGAAAATGGAGCAAGAGCAGAATTTTTCTAACTGGGAATTTCATCAGCAGAGTGTTCTTGTCTATAGGAAATGGGAGCTGTGTGGCATTGAGAGGTGAGGGCAGGTGAGTATCCAGAGTAATCTGAAAAAATACTGATGTGGGCATTGCGGTGTCTAATCTGTTTTGTCTTAGAGAAAGCTCTTAAATGTGAAAAACTGATGTCTTCAGGGCAAATTCATATCTAACATAGATTGCTGTACCTCCAGTGTTTCAGAAAAATGATGACATCCTCTATCAGCAGAGGAATCTATCTAAAATTGTACTGAAAGTAGAACCTGAAAAGAAAAATAAGACATCCTGGTGCACAAACACACCCAAAGTAAAGAGCTGTTAAGATCAAATATTTAGGAATTTAAACCTTCTGTGAAAGTGTAACTCATTAAAACGGTGATTAAAAATATCATCTATTTCATAGATGATATTTTAAGACCACAAATTGATATGATTTCCTAATTTTGTGCAATTTTTTGTTATCTTTTGTCACTTTAAGGGAACGCTTTTATTAAATTACATTGAAAATTAAAAAACCCACACTGATTACACTTTTTTTTTGCCCAGAAGAATGAAATTATAGTCAATGTTATGAGTGACTGAAAAAATATATGTACACTCATGCATAAGGCCCTGTGTCCCTGTACTGTGTTCTGCTTCTTTAAAATTAATGTTAAAATTCTGGGAAAACTTTGTGGAAACATTGCAAAACTTTTAAAGTTGTTGCCTTTCCCACAAAATATTCAGTGTTCAAGGAAAAGCCGTTTATCATAGAAAACACATTGTATAACAAAGTTACAATCTCTAATTAATACAGGAGATTTTCAGTGTGCATTGAATCCCAAATTTGGAATTATCAGCGAGAAAGGTAATTAAGGATAAAGCTGCTGGAGATAAGTAACTCTTCAGCCATCTTCTGGGTGACATATGAAAGCGTCTAAACACTCCTGCGAGCAATTAATCTTCTATAACTCACACCATGTGCAGATTAAGAGCAGATCTGGTCCTGAGCTGCACAACACATGCTGAAATTTTGGTTTTGAACATGTAGCTGGCATCACATCTCGGGTTTTGCCTCCATAAAAGGTTGATTCTTGAGACAAGAGAAATAATGTGTGCTGTTTAATTGTTTATTAGCACGAGAACTTCACACGGTGGAAGGAATGATTGTTTATTGAAACAAGACCTTCAAGGGACTCTTTAATTATAAAACAGCTTGATATTTTAAAGGAAATGACAGCAACAACAGAAAGAACAATTTACTGTGGGTAGCAGGTTGAGTATAGCTTGGGGCCTATTAATCAGTCATGCCTAACAACTATCCCATAAAGAAACTGGAATTAACGTGCAGAAAATGCTTCTTCTGCAGGAGGATTCAAAGAAACATGGCTGGGTTTTAAAATGTAATTAACAGTTGCATTCACACTGCATGGAGAGGAGCAAAAGCTGGGTCTGCCTCACAACTGTGGATGGATAAAATTAAGACAATCACCTCCCAGGTTTGGAATTGTCCAGGAAAAAAATATTGGCAAGTTTTGATTTTTTTTAAAAATATGGCCCCTGTTTATGATGATCTTTGTAACACTCAGCTCCCTACTTGCAGGAAGTTAAGAGGTTCAAAGGAAAAAAATATCTGGAGAATATTTGTTGAGGTTGTCGGGAGTGTGCTGTGTTCACAGAAATTCCAGTGCACAGAGGAGTTATCAGTAGTGTTCCTTTTTATTTATGGTAAGTGCTACATTTATCTTTTCATGATGCCGTTTGTCCATCAATGATGGTGTGGTCAGCTGGACCTGTGGTGTCCTGGTCAGTGATGGCCATGGATGGATGGACATTAATGCTCAGGTACAGGCTGCTCTGGGGGACACTGGGCCTGCCATTCCCTTTCTAGGATTCCATTCTCCAGAAATAGTTTCGATTCTCTGAAATTTTTTTTTTTTTTTCAGGAAAAATAATAAAAGAAAAAGAGAGACAAAGAACTTCATCTGTGAAAAGAGAGAAGTTTATCTCTGCTCATGACTTTGTCAAGATTATTCAGATGTGACAACCTCATTGAGAGCAAGTTGGTGGAATTTTTCTGAGGAGAAACAGAACGGTAACTCTCCTCAAAGAAGTGGGTAAATCTATTCTCATGATATCTCCCCATTTTTATAGTCTCATCTGTGTTTCATTTGTGGCACTTTCACAGTGTGAAAAGTATTTATCCTTTATTTTGTTCTTTCTTTTTTTTTTTTAATTTTTTTAGAAAAGCAAATTTGGAATTGCTAATTGCACCTACCCTTGGATGCTTGTGCTGAATTTCATAAAGATGAGAGGGAGCCAATTAACAAAATGTGCAGACAAAGCTCATGTTTGAGAGCCACATGCACAGGGGATAAATGCCACAACTTCTGGCATTTTTTTAACAATTAGAAAGGGAAATCATCTGTGCAGGACTGGTATCAAAAGAGAAGGACTCAGCACACAATTAAGAGAACATGAATTGGACACATGCACACACACGCAGTGAATGTGAACAGAAAAAAGGGCTTTAATTTTTCATTGCCTTCTATACACTCTTCTGAAACCCCATGGATTGGATAGTGAGATCTTCTCATCTCCAATTCCACTGGTTCAGGTAGAAGTCCATCAAAAACTTCTTCTATCAGGAATGGAATGAAAACAAGAGAGACAGTTACAAAACCACGACTTTGTTTATATAAAATGTGTGAGAGACTCCATAACAAAAATGCAAACAAAATCAGAAGGCTGAAATCCAGGGCGACAGTCAAGTTGAGCATTTGTTCCTGACTTAGGGATTTCTGGAAGGTGGAAATCCTTGTGAAACCAGCTGTGTGTGTCCAGAAGGGGCTGGTTTAGGGAGGCAGGGGAGGACGTGCTCTGTACAGCATACCAGGCTCTCAGGGGTCAGCAGCTCTGCAAACCCCAGCACCTGCACAGTGTGGCAGGACCTGAGACCCCTGACCTCTCTGGATAAGGCAGCAGCATTCATAAATCGTGCTCTTTTGACATGGTTAATGCTGAATCGCATCAGGTGCCTCTCCTCTGCTAAAGGATCTCCCGTGGTTGCAGAGCTGATGGAAACAGCACCAGAGAGTTACAGCAGTGACCTTCCAAAATTCCCCTCCAGTCCCAGCTGGCTCCAGGATGGTGCTTTGCTCCCCATGCTTTGCTCCCTGTGCTTCCAGCTCTTGACATGTCACCAAAAGGCAGCAGAAACAGGTTATCTCTGCTCCTAATAGCCCCAGGGAAAAACAAAATCAGTGGCAAACCTCTAAAGTGCTAACACCAAACTTGTTCTCTCTTCCCTGTCCTCTCCTTTGCTGTGGTTGCATATTCTCAGTTCTGTTGACTTTGGAGGCTTGGCTTGATGCCTTTCTCTGTTCTTAAAATTAAAACCAAAACATGGTTTATGGGGAAAAAGGGGTTTTTACCTCTTTATTTATTTCAGAATCTTGGGGTATAGCACTTTGTCCAGGTGGAATGCCCTGAAAATGCATGCACCCTGTCACACTGAAATACACACAATTATAGGCCTTGCAAAATTAACATATTTATCAAAGATCTCCTAATGAGAGGCTTGAGTGAGCTCCTTGTTCTGAGGAGCTTTCTCTTTTCGATGGGCTTATCATAGTTTATAAAAATATATTTTGGAGAGGCCCTTGGTGTCTGGGGCTCCCAGGATGTTTGCTCTCCTGGTTTAACGGTGCCGTGGGGCTGAGCTGAGTTATCAGCCTTGGGAAGTCACAGTGTGTGGGCTAAAAGCACTGAGAATACATCAAACCATAAAAGAGTATGTTAGAGGGGTATAAAAGAAAAATCAAAAAATCATTCTGGTATCAGGCTGCCCCTGACCACAGTAAAAATTCGTGTGTGCAGAGCTGTGTTTTTGTTATAAAATGGAAAGTGGGGAATTCTGCCTGGAATGGAACTGGATTCTCTCTGGAATTCAGCATGGCTGGGATTAATACCAAAGAACAGGGTTCAGTCCTGGTGTCTTTATTGTTTCTTTAGCTTCATGGCAAGTGTAGAGACAACAGAAATTAAAGAGGCCCTAAAATGCTTTTTGAGGGAAATAATGGGAGAAATAAAGGTAGTAAATAGCATGTAAGGATGACTCAACACATTTGGTTTGCATGTAGAAATAATTAAGTGTGGGAAAAGCACAGCAGTTACCAAAAAGGTGCTTCTGCTAAGAAAAGAGGCATCAGGAACTAAGTGCTGGTTAGACACTGATAAAATAGGAGTAAAATAAAAACTTTAAACCATAAGACAAAGGCTGTGCATAGGGAATCTCTAGATTCCCTGTCCTTTTTAACTTCTTAAGTTAAAAACAGATTTTATTCTTGTGGTGCTGACATCAGTTATTTGACTCAATATTGGAATGATATTACAGTGGTTTTCTCACAAAAAGAACTGATAAAATGAATTTATATTAAAAAAATTTTGTATGAAAATGTAATCTACTCTTCCTCTGCTTAAAAAAAAGCAAAAAATTCCCAGTTAATACTCAACATCACCATAATGTTTTTTTACTATTGATTGGCCTAGTTTAGAATGTTTGATATAATTTTGTGATGCTGATAGGAAGACTTCACAGAAAAAAAAAAAAGAAATGTTGACTTTTTTGCATATCTCTGTGTTTTTGCTGCTTCCTTGAAGTGGCTCAAGGAAGGGAATGGGTTTCTTAATCTTTAACTGCTCTGAGCATCCTGGGTGAGATCTGAAAAATGCCAATTCACTTTCACTTAGTCAGAGCCTAACTCTGTCTAGCTCTAGTCAGTTCACCTTCACTTAGTCAGAGCCTAGCTCAGATTGTTAGTCTTGGTTTACCCTCCAACATCTGTTAAAAACTCAGCCAGCCATACACCCCTGACTCTCCTAATTAGTATTTTGGATTCTACTCACCTGCCTTTTCCTTTCAGCTCCCAGCAAAGCTGACATTTGTGCCCAGCACAGGTTCACAGACACAGGAATAAATCCTCCTGTGAGGGGAATTTCCCTTTTGCCTCATTTTCTCCTCCTGATGGGGAAGAACCTCCTCCCACTCAGGGTACCAGTGATGTCATGGGCTCTGTGATGCAGCTGCTGGCTTCACTTTTCCCCCTCAATAACCCACCCTAAGTGGCTGCTGTTAAGCTGGCATTAAATAGCAAACTCAGTGAAAGGGCTCCACAAGACCACAGCCACCCAAACGCTGCAAATCTTGAAAGCAAATTATACTTTTTATCTTCAGACAGAAGCTCCTCATAGTGACATTTGCTTTCCTCGCAGGTGGCACGGAAAGGGGTGAGGGATTTCATTCCAGCTTGCCTCGTGGTTCCGTTTGCTCCCCAGTAAGATTTTGGGGGTTTGATCTGCTGCCTTTTCCCAGAAGAACTGAGATTTCTTGTGCACGGACTTGGAGGTGGAAAATTCTGGTTAGGCTCTGAGGTGTCTTTGCCTTTTTTTTCTTTAATTTCATTGGGGGTTCTGTGCTTATGGTATGTCAGCTAATTAGTTTTTAGGCAAATTCATCTTTAAGTGACACTAGGAGGTGGGGAGTTAATTCTCATGCATTTCTTGTTCCATTCTGACTATCTAATTATTCCTGAGAGTTGTGGGGGTTGTGTTCTAGAAAGGCAGCTCAGCATGAGGTTAAGCAGTGCCCGAGCACAGGAAAAAGGGTAAAAAATTACCATATTTGACAGGCCCACAGCTGCTTCGAGATTGTCACTCCCCAATTTTCATTTCTGTCCTGTTGGTGCTGTAAATTATTAATCAAACAGTGATTACCTGTACAATCCTCTGTATTTCCAGAGAGCTCCCTCAATGTGAACTAACACACCTGTCATGTGCTCGAGAGGGGTTGCAAACTCAGAGCCAAATTTTCCCTTTTATTCTGCTGCTGCATCTTGTTTATGAGTCAGGGAGTTTGGCATGCTGGAAGGAGCAGGATTTTTCTGTGAATTAAACAGGAAAAGCAAAGGCTTGTGATACAGGTTGGAGAACAGATGAAAATGCTGGCCTTGGTGCCCATAAAAATCTGCACAATGTAGAAATAAAGTGAAATTTCTGCAGGCACCACGGCTTAAAGGACAAAGCTGAAAGTGCATAAAAATAATAAGGAAAGAATTTAAGTAAAAATCTTGTGAAGGGCAAGAAGACATCAAGATAGTTGTGGAAGAAAAAATACAGGCTGCAAAAATTTTGTAAAATCTTACGAGAGTATAATTGAATTTTGGGGATGTTTAAGACAAGTAAACATAAATGATGTCATCAGATCATTAAAAAAGGAAGATTGGCTCAGCTGCAAGATCTGAAACCTCTCCGGAAAGATATGGAAGATGAGGTCAGACAGGTAGGATTGGGAAAGGTTTGCATTATTTTATCTTCTTCATGTGCAATTGCTAGAGTTGTGTTTGATTTGCCAGCAGTAGAGGTTGATAAAATGTGTCAGTGACCAGGAGAAGCAAGGCCCCAACAGCACAGGTTCAATACTTACACTCAGAGTGGGGAGGGCATAAATGCTTCAGTATAAAGTAACCTTAATAATTTGGGGAAAAAAGGTGGGATGCTTTTTTTTCCCTTTGAGTTTTTACAGAGAAATTGTTACTTTTCTAAACCCAGAAGCTATTGTTTTAGTTTTGTTCCCCATCAGCCTTGGAGGAGTTCGCGGCTGAAAGACTAAAAGAGCAAATGTGAAAAAACATCTTCCCACCTTCTTCTTACCTTTTGACCTTTTTCTGAGAAGAAAAGCCAAGTGACCCTCTTGTGGAGACACCAGAGAGGAGCCGTGGAAGGAAGAGGCACCAAGGCGAACAAAAGGGAGCTAAACCTCAAAAGTCAGCTTTTATCTGAGTGCAAACCAGAACAGAGCAACATCTGAGATGGAGAGAAGGCAGCAGGACAGAATAAAGTGACAGAGCTCTCACCATTCTCACGCAGGACCCTTGGGGCCTTCCTCAGTCCAGCGAATTTCACTGCATTCCTTGTTTGCAGCAATTCCAATTCCCAGTCCAGCTGGAACACAGGACTGTTTTCTCCCCATCACTTCTAAAGCTCAGCTGCCTCTGCTCCCTCTCACCACCTCAAGGCTCGTGCTGCCCTCTCCTTGTTTCCTGCCTGCTTTTCCCCACCTCGGACCCCAGAGGTGCTTTTCCTTATCGATTTCTGCTCTTTCTGCTGCTTTACAAGATGTAACAGCTCCTGCTCGGGCCAGAGGGTCTCTCCTTGGCCTGGGGCACTGGGATGTGAATCCAAACCTTTTTTGCTGCCTCCTGTCCTGCAGGTTTTTAGCAGAGCAGAGCACACAAACCAGACAGATGCCATCCTCCTTAGGAACATTTCCCTCACACTCATTTCCTACCACAGCGAAACAAACTCTTGGAACGTTTGGCTAAAAGAAAATGGACTAAATGGATAAATAAAAGGGACTAAATGGATAAAACTTGTTTGGTCAGAATGCTGCTGTTCAGGAAATGGTTTATCCTGTGGTGGTTTTGCAGCTGTGCAGGTGCTGAGGAGCAGAGGAGTTTGGCCATCCCAGTTTCAGGGGCACAGGGGATGCTGGCACTGATGGCATCTTTGTTGGTTCAGAGCACAGAGAAGGTCACTGGATTTTCTCAGTGGCACGAGAAGAGCTCAGGACTCAAATACAAGAGTGCAGCATTAACTAAAATAGATGAAGAGATAATTAACCTTCAAACTTGCCAGTATTTCCAAGAACTCCAGACAAACCAAGCAGTTCTGGGTTTCTCTGTGTCATTGTACCATGAACCACCCCAGGCAAGATTTGTTTTTCACATGGCTAATTTTGCTGCATCCTCCTCTTGTAAAAATCAAAGCAATGTAGCTTTCTTAAAAAAAAAAAAAAAAAAAAAAAGCAAAAACCCATAATATCTTGATGATTTCTTAAGAGATCTCTTCTCACAGTTATAGGTATCTTAGAAAGGAAATTGATGCATCTTCCTCCTTTGTGTGTTCTTGGTGCCACAAGCTGTGCACAGCATGCTTTCAATTAATTTAAACTAACTTTCCATCTGCTCCAACAAATGTAGGATTTGAGTGAAAGTCAGTATGATGGAGTGACACGAGATCTGCTAATAGCAAACACTAATGTGGGAGCCAGTCTGCTGTGGAAAATGGAATATCCAGAGTGCTCTCTTTCTACTCCATTTTAAAGGCTCGCTTTAGTGAAAAATGATTATTGTTTTCAATATTTGCCTAATCAGGATGGGAAAGGAAAGCTTTAGTGCTGGAGCTGGTGATTTACACTTTACAGAGCGTGGTAATGTGAGGAGCAGGATGTATCAGATCCATTCCTTTTTAATTGCCACTTTCATCAGGCTTTATGGTATGGAATTATTTCGTTATGTTTCTACACTTAAAACCACGAAAATGCTGAATATGATTGGAACTTGGAAAGCTTTGGCTTTGCTGTCAGTTTGATCAGAGTACTGTCTATGTTGCAAATATTCTGCTTTTCCCCAACGAATTAAATTCCAACAAAGGTATTTAAATTAGAAAAGCCAAGGCCGCAGTAACACAGCGACAATGGCAGCATTCAAGTAATGACACAGACTAAATTACAGTAAATGTGTACAATAAAAGCTCTTTGCTATTAAATGTGTGCACTTTACAGACATTAATTAGTCCTTCGTGTGTGGGTTTTAGGGGAGGGTTGTGGCATTGGGTTTTTTGGGGAGTTGATGGTCGGTTTTTTTTGTTTTTAGTATAAAATAGGAACTAACTGTGATTCTGGCACCAGCCCTTCAAGCAATAACTGATTAGAGCCATGTTGTAAT
The DNA here is from genome assembly GCA_013396875.1 of Vireo altiloquus. Taxonomy (NCBI): domain Eukaryota; kingdom Metazoa; phylum Chordata; class Aves; order Passeriformes; family Vireonidae; genus Vireo; species Vireo altiloquus. Next base: position 3,354,234 of record VZRF01012741.1, on the reverse strand, counting down.
TAAGTTTTACCTGCAGCCCGATGGTCGGCCCAATTGAACTCAAGGGAACTCAGGGGAATAAATTTATGGGTTTTCTTTTCCCCCCATTTTAAATTAGCAGGTGAATTTGCAAAGTGGAATTAATTGGGGGCCCTGATTCCTCCTCCCCGTATTTTTTCCTTTAAAAGTACTGTGCTTTCAACCCTGGTTGGCCTCTTCAACTGGTCAAATACCTGGAAATCAGAATTCTAGAGCTTGGTGAGGTGTGCAGGGAGCTGTGATGGCACAGCTCACATTTCTGTGAGCAACAGCAAGGAAAAGATAAGAAACTGATTCTCGATGGTTCATATTTCAAACTCAGTTTGCACTTCCAAACTTGCATATTTCAAACTCAATCCACTTGCACTTAAGGGTGGATTTCATGGAGAATAATTCTGTCTTTTCCTGTGTAGATTCATGGGCACTGATGCCACATTTTCATGGCAATTATGTCCCTGCAGTAAGGACAGAGCTCCCTCACTGCTGCCACCTCTCTCACCTCAAACACTGGCAGTTCTTGCTTTGGGGGATGTTTTTCTGTTTGCTTAAAGGGTTTTTTTAGGTGTTTTTTAAGACCTCGTTCTTGGCAAGGCTGAGTAGAAGCTGAATTTCAGGTGGCCTTGTAGCCTCCCTGTAGATCAGAGAGTGTGAGATACCCATTGGTTGTAGGAGAGAGCCCTTCCAAGGGAGAAAATAAACATTGCATTTCTCTCTTTCTGTCTTTCCCCAGGACTATATAAGCACCTAACATCCAGCCTCTCACAGCAGCGTGCCCTCCTCATCAATTTATGGCAATTTTGGGGGTGACATTGCTTGCTGGAGCTGTTCCATTCTGCAGAAAAGAATTATGGATTTCCCAGGGCAAGATGATGTGTGAGTAGAAGCCATTTAATTTCCTTTAGTTCCTTTTTCATCTGCTGCAAACAGACCCAACCAAAGAGAAGTCTGTTCATCTAAAAGCTGCTTTTCCTCACTAGCTATGGTTTATATGTAACAATGGTTTCTAACTTAGAAAAATACGAGGCAGAAATATTTTCTAATAATTTTACCTGACCAGCTTAGAGGTAAAAGAAAAAAAAAAAAAAAAGACATTATTTTGGGTGTGTGGGGAAATCATTCCTCACTGATATTGAACAGAGATCCCAAGTGTCCAAAACCTTGTCTGCTCCCCCAGTTATGTCACATGGTCTAATGAAAAGTGTTAACTTTCCCTCCAGACCTCTCCTCTCTGCTGTTCCACAGGATATTTATACACCTACAGCAGACAATGGCCTCAGGAATTCATATGCTTAACCTGAAACCCTTGTAAGAGAAGTAATTAGACAGGCTTAATTAGAGCTGGCATGACAAAATTTATGTCTGTAAACGTGCCCAATTCTGCCCAGAAAGGCATTTTCAAAGGGCTCTGACTGCTGTGTTAGTCATGCTCATTTTTCAGGCAGTGTGTACAAGTGTATAATATTTAACCACCATTAAATGTTTTTCCAGTTGGAACAGTTTCATGCGGAACTCATCCATTTAATCAATCCATCTCATTCATTGTTAGGCTGCAACTGGTGTGGCTGCAAAGAAGGCAGAGAAAAGGAGAAAATGAGATGCTCCATTAGGAAACACCATTTGGAAGTGACAGATTAAGCTATTTGAAATGAAGGCAAACGTGAGTCATTTTGGGGACACTTTATTTTATGCATAAATGGGATCCTTGGCTGAAAAATAATCACTTGGTCCATCAAAGACATAACCCAGAAATGAGGTGGAGAGAGAAGTTAACAGAGGATGAGTAATAGAGGTAGGAGAACAAGCATGTAGCAAGGCAGGGGAGATAATACAAGTTATTTAACGTGGCAAACAATGGTAGCTAATGGTAATTAACAGTTAAGTGAACACATTTTTCCCCTTAAAAATCCGGTGTTGGTGTCAGTGGGACTTGTCTGACTGCAGATGTCAATGGGGAATATGAATCTGAAGTGCTAACAAGAAAAGGATTATCAGAGCAACACTTAGGACGAGAGGGAAAGTCCAAGAAGGGGAATCAAAATTAAAAAGAAGGATATCAGGAAAAATGTATAATCTCCTGGCTTGTGTTTCTGGATGTTTCCTGTGCCCAGCAGAATAAAATTCCCTTATGAACATATTTCTGTGTATGTTTAACCCGTGGGTTCTAAATGACACATTGTTGTCAGATTGATTGCACTCCAAACCACAGCCCCCTACAGCTCTCACAAAGCAGAAATTGTGTCCTTAAACCATTCCTGGGTGTCTGTACCTGCAATGCCACAGCCAAGGCCACAGCAGCAGAGAACTCTCCCAGGTTGTCCCAATGCTTGGGAGCCAGAACAGCTCCCTGCTAAAATCTGCTACCAGCTGTGATGGCATAAAAATTTTATTTAATGAAGTTCCAGCACGTTTTGTATTGTTAATATCATGGTATTGTTTTCTGCTGGAATAGAAGAAAACAATCTGAGTAATAGCTCAGGTGTTATTTTCAATAATATTATGGGACATTATAAAGAATAATATAAATTTGTATTTTAACCTGCCTGCTTGAGGCAAATTACCTGGCTCCATTATCTGGCTTTTCTGCTTGTTTCTGAGAAGCTTAATTTGAAACGAGCCATCCATCTATGGAGCGCACACATTTATATAACCTGTGTGGGTGCACAGCTCTGCAGTCCCTACGAGTGGAAGGTGTTTTCAGACACAGATTACCCTGTGTGGCATGCAGGACACAATAATTCAGCTACCAAAAATTCAATATTCCTCACTCAGCCATGGCAAATTTTCTCTATCCCCTCCCTATCCTCATTCCTTGGAATACTTCTGTGTCCCAGTCAGGAAGGATGTGAAGAATGGGATTGAAGGTTAAGTACAGCTGTTTGTGACTAGAAAGAGTCACTCTGGAGGCTTCTGGGTTCAGCTGGGAAGTTAAATTTGCCTGGCATTAACATAAAATGCAAATACCACATCCTGCTGTCCAGGGAGTTCACTATTCAGGGAGAAGACCACAGTGAATAGGACATTAACCACTGACCATCACTCAGAGACAGTTTGCATCAGGCTGCAGGAATTATAAAAAGTATAAATGAGCTCTGGGAAAGCTGAGTTTGAAATCATGTCCCTTCACAGCCCCTACACTGTATATATGAGTAGGAGCTGAGTTATTTTGGATTTTAGGGCTGCACTCATTCCTGGGCCACTGGATGAGTAGAGATGTCATATAATTTTATAGTAAGCTGTTGAAAATACAAATTTATTTATAATACAGGTAATGGTTGAAAGCATGTAGTACTTTTAAAATTATTTTAGACATTAAGTTTTAAGTCCTAGTCTAAAAATATTGACTATAATTATTAAAAGTTTAAAGTATTCCGTGGTTACAAGGAAGGTTTCTGGAGCACTATTTAATATTTTCTTTTTTCNTGTTTTGTTGTTTTTGTGTTTTGGTTTTTTTTATGTTTTTGGTTTTTTTTCAAGAACTCTTTCTTAGATGATTATGATACCTTAGAGGTAATTATTAAGATTAAGCACCTGGCTTCTATAAATTGCTATCTCAATTCACATCCACCTAAACCAGAATCGCAACACGCAACAAACATTCTTCTAGAATTCTCTGAAAACGCTGAACTATTTGTGTACTCCAATGCACGTTCTCATTTTTGTCTCGGTTTCTGTGGGCTGCTTTTAGATTAATAACCAGGCTTTCGAGGCTCCTGGTGGGTCCTAGATAAGGTGCAAAAATTATGCTAAAATATGCGGCGATAATTGAGCGTCAATTTAAGAGCGAGTTTCCCATTGAACAGGTGCCTGTTGTTTTTTGTGAACCCTAGGTTATTGGTAATGTGCTGTTAACAGGTTCCCAGGGGGGGTCCGTGCAGTTCCTTTCACACTTGGACTTTGCAATATTTGCAACAATTCTCAGAGTTCAGAGATGTCCAGGGGACTTTGGCAGGGACAGCCAAGCAAAATGTTAATAAGGGAAACAGAGCAGGAGCCTGAGCCAGGATTCAGCTCTTGCCAGGTTCCATCAGCACTGCACGGCGTTGACATGAAGAAAAAAATTATTCTTTCATCCCCTACAGCCCTAAACCGACGGGGATTTTACTTATTTATTAACAGAGAAATAAGAGAATGAAATACAAGGGAAGGCTCGGAAGAAGCCACAGTGTTAGGCTGCTGACACCTCTCTAGAAGGGGTGCACGTGGATGGGTTTTGCTTCCTACCACAGCTAAAAACCACAGTGTTTCCACATCAGACCAGAGTGTGCCATCCTGCAGAGTAATTCACAGCTCTAAAAACTGGGATCAAAATTCCAGCATCAAAGCTGAGCTGATTTCACAGTCTCGTGCTCGGGTGTAAATGCAAGACCCAAATGGATTCCCCAAACCTCAGGCCAGTCAAGCTCCAGGTGCTGAGAACATCTCAGACCTGTGCTTTAGCTCTGGTTGGAGCAGCAAATATTAAAGTTAATGTGTTATGTAATGAAAGACTGACCTCCTCAGGGTGGAAATCAGAGCTGGCTGCTTTGTGAAGCTCCCACCAGATTGCACAAGGCTCAGACTTCCAGGGGGTAGCCCCAGCATCAGGCTTTAGTTTGGCTTTTGGTCTGAAACCTGTCCTGGGTTTGGGTGAAAACAACTGTTCTCAGCAAATATTTACTTCTGCTATTTGTCTCTCTTTGCCATGCCCATGCTATCAAAAATGAGGGGCAAATTTTCACTGTCCTCACTCCTGTGACATCCTGATTCTAAACAGGAAAACTGTTGGATTGAAGAATTAAAAATGCAAGCAAAGAACCATAAAAAAGGACTAGCAGACTCCTTCAGTGGTATTTCCTTAGAACTTTTGCATCCTCTTTCAATTCTATTGTGAGAAAAGCACCTGAAATCCTTCCCCTGAGAGTCTGGTTTATACCTGGTGAATGTCTTTCACCCACAGGACATTGGGCACCTTGTAACCATGGTTCATGGCACAGCAGCCTTTGGAAAGGTCAGACTCACAGAGATCTCCCAAAGGGAAAAGGTGCTCCACAGCTGAGGAGCTGAGCAGGCTGAGAATTCTGTTGTCAAATCTTAGGGCATTTCAAATTTATTTGTTTAAAGGAAAGATGCAGAGTGCCAAGAGTGGGTCTGTACACAAACAAAGGGAGAGGTGACTGAGTTACAGGGTAAGCAGAGGAATCTATTCTCTTTTATCCAGCCTGCGTGCCAGAAAAAAAAAAAATCCCATTTCAATCCCCTCTATTTCCTTTGAAACTGAAACCATAAAATAGAACCTTCTCAAAACCCTAAAGTAGAAGGAAACCCATCTGCCAGGCTAATGAATATGATGGTACAAATCCATGCTGCCAACTGTCCCCACTTCCACCTCTTTAAAGGTATTAGAATTACCCCGATTCCCATATTAATTAGTCTGTACTATGGTTTAATTGCATGGTATTTTTTTTCCCAATGAACTGAGCTTTTAATGAGTATTCAGTATTTAATAAGCAATTAAAAAATAGCCTATTATTTTGTGTGTGTGTAATAATGAAGCTCATCACCTTAACAGCTTATATTTATATGTATACATATTTTATTCCTTTGATTTGAACAATAAGTCTAGTACACCTAATTATTTAGCTCTGTTTTAAATTATACCCTCACTAAATGAAGGTACTTAACGGCACATAATGCCTGCCTCACTTACTTAGCTAAAGCAGGAAGAAGAGCTGCAGTGGCAAGAGGACTTTGCCTAAAACTGAAGAAAGACCTGAAGAAAACAAGCCTTGGATTGCCCAGAAGAGAGTGGAGCACAGCACTAATCTACATTTGCTTCCACAGGTGCTGGGATCTTGTTTGCTAAAGAACAAAGAACCTGGTGCCAAGGAAAGGGAATCAGGAGTGTGAGGAAGGGCTGAGCTCCCTGAGGTGTGTGAGTGACCAGAGACAGCTGCAATTAAAAGAGATTTATTACAGAACTGATGGAAGAGAGAGCCCTGATGGGCCTTCCACGGGGTGCCAAGGCAGAGCACCAGGGCAGGAGTGATGGCAGGACATCAGGGCACAGAGACCAGAGGGTGAGAATGAGGGGAGGACCGTCCAGCCAAAGGGAAAAACCTTCCACTAACAACAGTTGTGTCATTTACAGGGTGTCTGACCACCTTGTAGCAATGCTGATGGGCAGATCAGCACAACGTGGGTCTCTGGGAAGGCTGCAGCTCTGTGCCCAGGGCCTGTCAGAGGTTCTGCTGGGAGGTGTCTCTGCACTGTGGCTCTGTGGCTGTCACACCTCTGTGCTGCCCTTGAATCTCCCTCCACCTGCCTCCACTGCCAGGGAGGTTTGAGTAGGGCTCAGGGTACAGAGGGACTGCCCAGCACAAAGAATTCCTCTTTAGAGCCATTCCTGCTTTGACTGCTCCATGCAGGATCCAAGAGCAAGCCATTTTCACATGGATTAATGCAGTTTTTGGCATTAGTAATAGTGGCAGAACTTGCCAGGTGCTGTGACTGGGCTCTCCAGCACCAGGGTAGATCTAACATGATGTAGTTAATGGTCACAGCTTGTCCACGTGAGTTTAATGGCACAAAAAGCTTAAATCTTTCCTTTAGACACTGTCTTGTAACAAAAGTTTTTCTAATTATTGCAATATATGGTTTCTACTGTGCTTTATCTACAGGCTCTGTCACATTCTCTGTGATCCCCACACGAATTACACATCCCCCATGTTGTTCTTTTCCTTTTCAGCAATCAAAGATATGAAAGGCTGGGAATCTGTTAACTGGGGCCCCTGTTCTCTGGAGGTTTTGCTGGTTTTGCACAGTATGAAACATGATGGCAATTAAGTTACCTTGGAGACGTAGGAAAAAAAATTAGTGTGTGCATTAGCTCATGATGACTTAAAACCAAAGGAAATACTTTATAGTTATACCATTATTTTATCATTGGAGGAGGGGGCGGTTCAGCTCTTAGTCTCCTGGGGTTTCAGCGATTCCAGGGGGAACAAGGTGCATAAATCCCACCAAAGGCTATTTCCCTTGGTGCCAGACCAGCCAACGCTGCACACTGCAACCTCGAGGCAGGTTATAATCACTGGTTTTAATTATATGACACACTTAATTACAAATGTCCAGCTATGCTTCACCCACTGAGTTTTCACCATACCTGGCAGTCACCAAGTGGTCTAAACACTTTTTCTTGTTCTGGACAGCCTGTCTTGGAAAGCACATCCAGCCACAGAGCTGGTGGCGATGTCCCACGGTTGGATATGGAACAGAAAGTTGGGAAATGAGTCAGAATAGTGCTGCCACAGAAGCTGGGTTGTGCTGGACTGGAGTAACTCGCTGCAGTGACCACCTGAGCAGCAAAAGGTCAGCAGGAGGATGAGGAGAGTCCGGCCGGAGGTGTGGAGGTTGAGGCTCCCAAAGGCTTTGCAGCAGGAGCAGTGACCCTTGCTTTGTTTCTGCAGGTAAGGAGGTTGTACTGAAGGCAGAGGGACTGTTCTGATTTACTGTTGCAGGAGAAAAACCATAGCTGGGCTGACCTGTGTAAAGTGACCAACTAACAGCAGTCTGCAGTCCAGAGCGGGTGGGGCGACGTGAGACACAGGAAGGTTGAAAGGGCAGCACAAAACTTCCCCCAGCTAAAAACCATTCAGCATTTTCTCTCTCTGTTAGTGCTTCATTGCTCATGATTTAACTTTGTGCTGTTTCAAACCTTCCCTCAAGGTACAAGGTACAGAATTAGTTTGGGGCAATGATCTCAGCTGAGACCAAAGGAGGTGACACACGTTTGCTGTGGCTTTCAGGTAATGACCTTTTGCTCAATTACACCACAAGCTTCATGTAGGCTCTTTCATCCTCTACTTATTATGGACCACATGAAAAAAACCCTTTAGATTCAAAGTCTGATAAAGAATCAGCAACGGGCAGAAGCTGGAGGTGGGTCTGGGTGACAGAAATCTGCTGGGGCTTGTACTCAAATGTTTCCTTCAACTGCTGCCCTCCCTCCCCAGCTTCCTCTATTCCCACAGGTATTAAAAGGCTATTTTCAGAGATTTTCTACCTTTATGTGGTTCTGTCACTTTAGATAACTTCCTAGAAGATCTAAAAAACAACTCAGAGGAATTTCAGAAAGCCAACAGGCTTTAGCTTTATGCTGGAATGAGAATCCCCTGGTAAAGAGGAGTTTGTTCAGCCCGTTCTGTGTTTTTGTGCAGTTCCTGTGTCTGGCTGTTCTCTCTAAGCTGAGCTGATGCTGGTGGGTGGGGAGGGTGCCCAGGTGAGGCAGAAAGGAAATGCACAAAAATCCATGAGAGCTCAGCCTGGTGACATCTGATTCGAGTTTGGCTCAAGGCAACCTCTGTAATGGAAATGGGACTTCAAAAAGCAAATTATTGTTTTTACCTGAATATTCAGCTGCTGCTTTCTTGTGGGATCAAATTTTTTTCTTGTGTGGTCAAACCATCCCTGGAGGTGTCCCAGGCCGGGTTGGAGAGGGCCCTGAGCAGCCTGGTCTGATGGAAGGTGTCCCTGATCTTTAGATCATTCAAAGATGATCTTTAAGGCCCTTCCCAGCCCAAGCCACTCTCTATGATTGTTTTCATCTCTCTAAGCTCCACGTTCTCATTCTCAGACCACATCATGGTGAGGTGAAGGCTGCAATTTTTCTCCTTCACTAAGAACATCCTGGGGTTTCTGGTATTTGACACAGGCTGTCCCATTCCTTTGCCAGTCTGGAGGTCATTTTGTGGTCCTCCATTCCTGCAGCAAGGTCTACATCCAGACAGAAGGTAAAAGCCCATACATCCTTTATTTGAGCATTTCACAAATAAATTACAAGTTTCTTTGCAACCACGTCATAAATCAAAACGTTTATTTACACCTCAGAAACAGCAAGCGATTCAGCAACTAGGGCCCAAAGGAATGATTAACTGGAAAAGTAGCTGAATTAAGCATCTTGAAAATCAAATAAAATATTTTCCTCCTTGCTTGGACTATTAAAAAAGAAAAAATAATCATTAAAAAAAAAATCTTGATTGTAACTTAAAGGGATAGAGATTGTTATGGGGTAGATGTGGTTTTACAGGAGGGTTCTGGCTGAAATGGCAGTAACAACACAACTTATTTGTGCTGAGTTCCCCATCACAGTCCCCCTGACAGCCATTTGTTCCTCAGTCCCAGTCCCAGGCAGGGGATGTGTGCACGTCCAAACATCCAGCCTGGCTCTAGACTACTTTCATTCCACCCCAAATTACAGAGTGCAGTCACTTGCTGATGCAGAGGAGGAGTGCAATGTTCAAGGCTGGATGAAACTTTCCCGAGCAGCTGTCCCACTGAAAGCTCAGGAAGGAGGAATTCTGGCTCTAAGCCCTTCCCTTTCCACTACTGGTGACCTGCTGATCCACAGACAACTGAAAACGAGTCAGTAAACAATGAAGCAAATCTTCAAATGATATAACTGTGGTGTGAGGGGACAGCTCAAGGTAGCAGAAATACAACAGGAGAGTTGGGATAAGCCTGGGGTTTAGAGTGTGGGGTTTTTGCCTTTTTTTTATTTGCTTTAAATCAGACTGGTTCACAACATGTGGCCCATGCTGTCCCTTATCTCATTAATTCACCCCTAATTCATTGAACTACTTATTCCAAGTCCCCGTGTTGTATCAGCCTCCTTCCACCTGCATATATATTATATATATATTTATATGTGTATATCTCTATATATCTACATATATACACACATAGCAGTTGTGCAACCATAAACTTTCCACTGAGAGTGGGGGAGTGCATCCATTCCCCTGGGGCAAACCCAGACCAGCTCGTGTGTCCTGGTGTGAGGCCAGAGAATGGACAGTCAGTGGGTTGTGTGCTTCACCTAGGAAAGACTCAGCTATATCTGCTTCAAACAGAATGGTTATAATGATAATTATCAATGTGCACTGTGTGTTACTTCTAAAGATTGTAGAGCACAGAAAGAAAACAATCATTGTTTTATTTTTCTTGTTGTTAGCATTGGACTGGATCTGCCAGGCAACAGAGTTTCTAGAGATGCAATAAAGGTGAGACAGGAGAAGAGTTTTGCTTTAGACTTGGTGTTCTCAAGCCAATGAGACTTTAATATAATATTTTTTATAAATTAAATAAGACATTTTAAAACTTATTCCGAAAGTGACTTAGCCTTTAGACTGAGTGATGTAAATTTATTTGTGCACAGGATTCTGCTATGAGTGAATTAGGAATATTTGGGAAGAAAATTGGCAGCTTTCTCTGTCTGTCAGACAAGAGGCCTTTGCAAAGAAAAGACAAAAGTCAGTATAATACATGTATTTTTGTAGTGATAAGGCATTTAAGATAGGGCCCTACAAACTGCTTGTAAGTCCATAATTTTATAAATGAGGTTTTTATTATAGTGATCCAAAAAAATGACTATGTAAGAGAACAGGACAAATCATTTGGCCCCAGCCATTTCAAATAAAGGTTAAACCAAATTATTCTGGGAGCCTTAGAGACAGATGGTCAGATGAGAGTTCAGATGGTCAGTGAAGGGCACGAGTCACCTGTGGGTGGCTGCAGGTTCTCTGGATGTCACAAACCCCAGGCTTCAGACAACGTGTGAAGCACTCAGCAATCCTGTGACAAACCTTGCAGCTTTGCTGTTCACAGCCGAGCAGCAAAAAGCAATATGTGGGGAGGTTTAGATGAAAAATTTCATCTAAATATGATTAACTGAGTCTCAGTGATGGAGTTGCTGTTTGATTTACAGCACTGTGCGCACGATGAGAACGGGGCTCAGGGACTGTGTTATCAGTGTTCCACTCTCACCTAATTTTCCTCCACCCCCAGCAGAAAATTCAGCTCATTTCCCTGTGTTTTCAGACCTACAGCTACTGAACAAAATGGACATTGGTATGTGCACACAGGCATATTGGAAAAGCACACACGAGGAGCACAGAGCAAGGTTCAGTTAGCAACACCAAAAATGAGACCTTTCTCTTGCTAAGAAACCTCTCTCACTGGTTGTTATTCCCAATTTTTGTTTCAACACCAGATAGTCTTTTCAAGTGAAATGGTTTTTTACCAATAAAAAAGTTTGGTGCATGTTACAAAATGATAATCAACAAGTTCACTGCCTTTCTAACTCGAGACAGCATTTATAGATCTACAAACACAGACTGAAATAAATGTTGGTGGGACTAAAACAGCTGGGTAGGAATAAGGGATATGTCATAAAAACAGCAAGCTCGGCTGAACAAATGTTAAACATAATCAACTATTTTACAACCAATTTTGTAAATTTTCTGCTTTTTCATTATATTGTAGAAAAATGGATAAATCACTGTTGCTCCTTTGTTTCAGGAAATGGGTATAATTTTTTTGAACCAGAAATGATGCCCTTTATCCAGGTAGGAAAACTCAGATTCTGCTGTGGTTCTTTGCTTGTGTCACGCTCTGAACGTGCCACAGTCTGTGTCAAATGGGGAGAAACATTAACATGGAAGCTTCACCTTCTCTTGGCATGCTCGGCTAGGACAGGGGTCAGCTCCCTGTGGAGCCTGGGGCACTTGGGGAAGGCTGGGAGGCTTTAATGTGGGAGCAGAAATAAAGGGAAAATGGGAATGGAGGCTTGGATGCACCTTGGGTCAGAGCTTCTGCCAGAACATGACCTCTCTGCACGTCAAAAAGCTGCAGTGGATCCAAGAAGAAATGTCTTCTCCTTGGGCACAGGGTGGTAGGAGGAGTCTTCCCATCGTTGGTGTAGCTCCAGGCAGAAGAGTTTTTCCTTTGTTCCTCATTTTGGGTGCCCTCGGAATGATTCACCAAACGCTCTGCGAGCCTTGGTTTAAAGCAGGGCAGGGCACATTTCTCTCGGACTCGACAGAAATGACACTAAAGTCAAGGGGGGTCTTTCCAGAGGTGGGTTTTGCTGGGTAGAGAGAGGAAAAAAGCAAGTAGAAAGGAGTATTTGTGGGGGAGGGTAATATAATTTCTTTTATTCAAGATAGAGGTTTTGTAGCTCCAAGCACAGGGTGCAGAAAGTCTTTGGGTGCATTCATTGAACATACATGTTGGAATTCCAGAGGTGCCATACAGTGGTTGAATTGTTCCTTTTGGAAAAAATTTTGCTTGAAAATAATATATATTTAAAAACCAAAAAGACGTGATCGTTGATGGCAAAGCAGCAGCAGGTGGTCATTACAAGGCATGGGCAGGGAGGAGGAACGAGAAGCATGCCCATGTTAATGTTTGGGATCAGGCACTCCCCTGCTGGGATGCCTGAAGCTGCCAAAGCCACTCCTGGTGTCCTCGACCAGCTCCTGCTGACCCTGAAGTGCCACTTTGGTGACAGAGACCAAGAGGCTCCTGTGGGGATCAGGGAGAGATTTCACTTGGTCAGGACTGCAGGAGTTAAGTTGGGAGAGAAAAACTGGTCTGAAGGCAGCTCATATCTTATCAAGAAATCTACAACGTTAGGAAAGCTCACAACACAAACTCATTTTTCCTCTGTCGCTGTTGTTATTACTCCCTTTGATTAAAAAAAAAAGGAAGAAAGAAAAAAAAAACCTGTTTCATATTTGGTACAATACAGGAAGTTAGAGAAAAGCTATTGTACAGCAAATTTTAACCACCAACACACATTTAATATCTAGTGTAGCATTATGGGAAACTAAATATATGTCTGGACTTTTTTTAAGGTTTCCAAAAATCTTTACTATTGAAACATAGACGTGGTGTGGGTGATATGCTCATAATCTCACTGTAGTAAGGATGCCATAGAGTATGACCCATAAGTACTGTAAAAATGCTAACTAAAGAATGCAGCTGCAAAGTTCTATTGCATAAGGAAGCTTTCTTGTTTAAACTTTAAATAAGCAAGTTTATTAAAATATTCTAAGACACTTACCTTACCCTAGTTACTGGCAAGCTCTAATAAAAGCCACAGTCTGTCACTAGTATACTTTTTGTGTTAATTTTATAAAAATTTGGTGTGAGCTTTGATGGATCATTTACAGTTTATTAACAAGATGATCATCTTCATACAGTTAGAAGGATTTTTTTTCTTTTTTTGACCTTACATGCTCACAGAATAAAAAAGGATCCATATTCATAGAGAACAAACACCCTTTTTTCCCATGTCTGCAAACAAGTGTGGTAAGTTTACACACACAAAGAAATGCTCTTGTTACTCTTAACTGGAAACCGTGTGTACGTGTGTATGTATGTATATATATATATATATCCAAAACTATGGATTGGTGTGTTTGTGAGGGTATTTATAGAACAGGGCACCTGTGCTCCTCCTGGCACAGAGGCTGAGAGAGACATCAGTGCTCTGGTAAGCACTGAGCGTTGCTGTTTGACTCAGCTCCTCCCCTGCAGAGCTGACTGATGTTTTGTCTCCTGAAAGCAAAGCTTTCACCCCTTCAGCCCCTCCAACCAGGCTGAGCTGCGCGTGGGGCACAGCTGGCTGCTCCTCCTGCATCCTCAACTCCCTCTGGGGCCCAAGGAGAGCAGTTCAGAGCAGGAACAAGCCCCGGGGACTTGCATTTCTTGTTTGCTGCACCTGAGGTACGAGAAGGGCCACGTCAGAGCCCTGGTTGGGGTTGATGGCCATGGGCTCGCTCCTCCCGGCCACGCTCTAAAGAGCAAACGCAGCAGGTTTAGCCATGGTGGAACAGCTACAATTCATCTGTGGCTGTATTATTCTGCTCCCTCCCTTCGCACGCTCCAGATGAACATTTTATAAAAGCTAAACCTGTGGTATAACTCTTGTCTCTATATAAATATATATATATATATATACATACACTCATACATATACAAATACTAACCCACAGACAAAATATTTTCTGAACAGTTGAATAGCAACAAGTCAACAGATAGAAAAAAATGGAGTCAATCTGGGTTTGTTTTTTTTTTTTTTCCTTTCCTGCTCCCCCAAGGTCGGGTTTGGATGTCATGGTCTTTTAACATTCAGAGAAAATTTTTGAGTAAACCTTGTGTCCTGCAGGAGGAATCCGTGGATAAAGGGAGGAGGAGTGGAGGCCATCGAACACCAAGGTACAGTCGGACAGATTGAGTGAGGCTGCAAACTAAACTGGAGCAACTGAGGCCGAGGAGTGAAGAACAGTAATTGTAAACTGCAATCTTCAGATCTGACGGTTTTTTCTCTTCTTCTCGTTGCCATGGCAACTCGATAGGACAGCTTCAAATGGCAGGAATTCTTACAGACCTAAAGGACGGGAGATGGGGGTGAGTATTGCTATGCAAATCGCAGGATCTTTTAACTGTTTGGGTTTCTTTTTCCCCCAATCAAACCGCTGGTTGAGTGCCCATGCACTTCCAGCAGTTAAATATCAATTATCTGGCTGCAGAAGCAATTGTTTGGGAATGCAGAAATCTCCAAGAGGAAACCCCAAATTGTCACGTGGGGCAGTCAGAGACCTTTGTGGTGCAGTTCTGGAAGATGTGGTGTGGAAATGTGAGGATAAATCCTGAGCCAGGACCTGATCCCCACCTTGGACACCTCCATCAGTTACCCTTGAGCAGGAGAACAAAGAAATGCCAGCCAGTCCCTCCCTCCCTGCACACCCTGACATGCAAAGAGCAAACAAACAATATATTTTGAAAAATAACACTCTGATAGTTCCTTGCAGTTTGTGAATACAGCAGGGGATAAAAGGCATGATGTATCATATTAATATTGTCATGGAAATATAAGACTGATGTGGGTTTTTTATTCAACAGTGAAGGTGACACAACTTGAATTCTGTTTTAGATGGGCACTCTGATAATACCAAGGCAGTAAAGAAATCCAGAAAGGAGAGCTGAGGAGCAAATCTAACATCAGCTGTAGCTCACAGCTTATAAACCAGGAGAGAGACACATCCAAACTCACTCAGCAAAAGTTTGTCTAAGATTTGCTGCATCTGTGCACTTAAAAGGTTTTAATATTGCAATATTGGTAGTATTGTCACGACCACAGAAATGTAATGGTCAGTGTTTGATGCTTGTTTGTTAATGGTGCCCTTTAAAAATATTTAATGATCCGTCTGTCTTTTGGGGCAAATCAAATTTAATATAATTATTGATAAGGCTGTTTTACTTTATCTATTTGTTTCTTGTTATCATTTGAATTGATGTTGATACTGGATTCTGCAGCAATGAAGGCACCTGGATGGCAACACCTGCCTGGCCCCTTCCCTGCAGCACCTCACTTCTGGTAAACAAAGGTAAATAAAACAAATTAAGTTTCAGAAATCCACATAGGGGCTGAAGGATGAGGCTCACTGAAGTGAGAATTTGAACTGAGATTTCCAAATAGGACAAAATCCAGAACTTCTTGGCATGTGGATTTTTAGCATGCTGCTTAAAGGAAAGGTCTGGCCACAAAATCAGGATCCAGACTCACATATGGGAGATTTATGGTCATGACTGCCAAAGTCTGGATATATCTGGATTAGGGATTCCAGCTAGAACTAAATTCTCCTAGACAAGCTGATCTCCTGGGCAGTGAAAGGAAAGAGTTTGGGACTCTGATCTCACAGACCACCTGAAAAATAGCATTTCCAGACGCCAGTGAAGCTTAGTGCCATTGAAGGGCATTTGTTTAACCCTGGCTCAAAGGAACTGACGCTGGCTCTGGGATTGACAAGGCTGCTCTGAATCCTGAGGAGATCCTTGGAGGTCTTCCTGCTCAGGACAGGCACTTGCATATGATGAATGACCAGCAGCTGTGGTGCTGAATTTCTGTACAACCCACAGGCTGAAACGTCACCAGAGAAATCTGTCAGCCCAAAATTTATAAATATCCCACCAATTGGAGCAGCCAGTGAGCTGCTTCACCAAGAGCCCGTAAATAAAGGGCAGGATCTGGTGATTTATGTGCACATCTGAAGAAAAACTTGTGTATTTTACATTATATTGACAGACATAATGAATGTTAATACCTTTCATGCACGCTGCCTTTCCCAAGTAAATGATGTAAAAAAACTAGTTAGTTCGGCTTTAATTATGAATTTTTTTCCTTTGTTATTTTTGTCTGTTGAAGGCCAGTTTCTGTCTCACAATAAGGTCTTGATCTTCCCTGTTGCCCCACCAGCCTCTGCAAGCACCACCCCATTCCTTACTCCTTCACCTACAATCCCTCCTAGATTTTCTTTCACTGAAATTGCTTCTCAACTTCATCCTTTCTGACCCATCAGCTGCCTTTGATCCATGTAATCACATGCCTGAAAATCTGATGTTCCCTTGGCTCCTGGGACAGCCTCCTTCCTATAATTTTACTACAATTTCTCTAATCACTTTTTCAGGCTGTCCTTCTGTCTCGTTCCTCCAATCTAGTTTTTTTTAGGAAATGTTTTCCCCCCACTTTGGTTTCTTCCCCTTCCCAGTGACACCATCCATTCCTGCTCAGCAATCACATCGGTGCTGGCAATTCAGAGACCTTACTCTCTTTTCCCACTTTTCCATTTAGTCTAAAATGTCAGCCTCTGGCTCTGATACCTTTTGGATGTTTAGCTGACAGCTCTGCACAGCTACAACTCAGCTCTTAAATCTTCCCCCTAAAGCACTCCCTTCTAGTCCTTCCTTTGATTGCTCAGGACAACACCATCATCCTGCCTCTTGTTCAAGTCTGAAAGCACAAACACACCAGAGGAGGTTTTTGTCATGGAATCTCTTTTCTAGATCTGTGTACTTAGGCTGTGTCAATCTAGAGGATTCTCTCTCACATGTTGTCCCAAAGGGCTTTTTGTAGCCATTTAAACATCTAAATCTCCAACCCAGGCTCTCAGTTAGCAGGTTTGCAACATCTTTTCTGAGCACTTGACAAATTGAAGCTGCTGTGTGCTCATCTCCTGCCAAACTTTTGCTGTACAAAGCATTTTCCTGCACTGCCACTTTGACAAAACCTCTGTAGCTGTGGCTCCTTCACTGCCTCATTCCCCCTGCACATGCCTGGATTATCCCTGCAGGACCTGTTTTTCCTCTCACTCACAGCCCGTGCTGACAACTTCCCCTGACGTGATTTCAAAGAAACCTGGGGACCTTCCACAGAAAGCTGTGTCCCAGCATCTGCTTCTGCTGACACTTCCATGGAACTCTTGGCATTGGCAAAGGGTGCCAAGACTACTCTGAATTCAGCTAAGCCTTGACTGAGGTTGTGTTGAAAGAATGATCTGATTCCAAACACTGCCTGGAATGCATTAATGGTGATTGAGCCTTCTGCACAGGTGGATTACTAAAGGAGTAGTTTTTGCCTGTAAAGTTTCACTAGACAACCATCTTTGCTTAGTAAGAATATGCAAGATCAAACCTCTCTTGGTTCTTTCTATTGCACATGAAGTTGATTGGAAATTGCTTCTGTCCTATAGAGCATCAGTCTTTTAGTTCCTGTGACTAATAACAGAGTGTCAGTTACAAATTTACTTTCTATAATGTCTGATGCAGTCATATAAGGTGTTAGTTGGCCAAACATTCTGGCCAGTAACTTCCTTAACACAAAATCTACAGAAATCAAGGATAACCAAAGTATTGCCCAGAAAAATCAATCCTGAATGTGAGGAAATCCCCTGAAACCAACACAACTTCTCTGTTATAAACTCACTGGTCCATATCTAAAAACTCTCTGTTCTCCCAGCTGGGTTTCCAATGCTCATTAATGTTTCCTGTATAGGAATTGTAGTTTTCTTGTTGTCTTTTCGTTTTCATTATTGTTCCCATAAAGAAGGAACAAATGAAAGTTCCAGAAATGCTCACAGAGCCCAGTTTTTAGAGTTTTACTTCTTGTGTGAGCCTCAGCTCTGACCAGCTCACCTGGAGACTCCTGGTGTTTATCCACTCTCTTCGATGGGATTGCATTGTTTTTTAATTTTTTTTTAACCTGTTCTTATGTATTTTATAACGCATGATTTAAAGTTTGCAGCTGGGAATAGCTCGTAAAATATGTCAGTATTTAAGGAATACTCTGAGCATAAAATGTGCAAAGAATGCATGCAGGGAGCACGTTTGCTGATCAATGAGAACTATTTATTTTAAGAACTTAATACCCTGGTAAGCCTGTGCCTGGAAGGTTTAGATCTGCACACTAATGATAATTCGGCACGGTAATTATTTTATTTTCTTTTTATCAGCTCTGTCTCCATATCTGGCCTCAGCACTCAAGAATGATTACACACCATGCGTTGTTTTAGATGTGATTTGACAGAAATTACCTACAACAAGTGATTTGCTGCCCAAGGCACTCAAGCCACAAAGGTGGGGTGGGAAATTTTGCTCTTACCTGGTCCCTTCCACTTTTCCCTTTGGGAATCTGGGGATGTACCTGCAGCACTAAACAAGCACAGCTACAGGGAACTTATTTCTCCAAAAATCTCTCTCATTTCAGTCTCTAATGCGATCTTCACCGATTTTATCTCACAGTTCTCCTCTGCACTGCTACCTCTTTGACACTTGAGAGCCACATTCAGCCACATTCCTTCTCAGATAACAGTGAGACTGTAGTGACAAAGGCAGGGCTACTGCCATGTGTTTCTGAATTGTTGCATTTCTGGTCAGTGGGCTCAGATGAGAAAGCACAGCAATTCCCATAAACAGCTGGTGGCTGTTGACTTCAGTATTTAGGATGTGGAAGAGGATGTTTGCTTCTGCTGGTCAAGAAAACTGACAAACATTGTGGATTTTATCTGGATGTAATGTACTGATAGCGTTATTAATAATAATTGTGCTGTGGGGATATAGGTGTAAGTACCCAGTTCAGGGTAGGAAGACTCAGAACTGAGAAACTTAAGTGGAACAAACTCCTCTTTCTACTCCAGCCAAATCCTTGACTGTATTTTGAAGGACAAGAGTGGATGTTGGTGGCCAAACTCCCCAGGAGAGCCCTGAATTGGGGTTTCAAAAGCTGATTTGGTTTGAAAAGGTGCAATTCACCTAATTCAGACCAAGTGTTCCTAATATTGGCTTCTTCAAGGATTACAGAGAGAACTCCCTGCCTCTTTCACACTGGGCTAATTCCAGGTTTACTCCTCATGTTGATCCACACAATGGAAGAAAATGGAGGGAAAAAAGCATGTAATTAAGACAAAGATTTCATAATCTGCATCCCAGGAAAAAAGCAACTGGTACAAAGTAAATTCATTTTCAGGCTGCCAGGAACTCATATTCCAGCAGAACCCTTCCCTTCAGCCAGCTATCAACAGTGTTTGCAAAACTTCTGATCTCAGAAAATGCTTTGATATTTCCCAGCTTTCCCTGTTGCAGCCTGAGCTTCCTCTGAACATATTTACATATTAGTGACTCATTTCCCTGCTTATTTTAAAGAAACAGGTCTAAATGGAGTAATTAAAAGCCTTTGAAAGATGTGTTCCTTATGAGACCAAGCTCACCCTCTATTACACAGACTCTGCTTCTGCATTGCAGTTAAAACCCCATAAAAATTAAAGGCATTTAAGTTTCATGCTGACCCTCTGTACAGGAATGAGCTTTACCCAAAATGCATTCATCCTTTAATTCCCATTAAAATAAGAGAGTTAACGCAGCTGGAGTTTGGAATTCAGCTCATGCATGCTCCATTTCTTTCAATTACCCTTTCATCAGAAATATTACATTAATCTGGCATAATTAAAAGTCTACATTACATCATGGACTTCATTGAAACCTCAGTAATGCTAAAGAGGTAACAAAAATGATAGAAGAGATCAGCACCGTGTTTCTGATTAGGCAGCTAATCAACATCCAGGTCCTTCTTTCCTGGATTTACCATCTAGGAAAGGTCATTAATTAGATGCATAGTTATTAGTTTAGACTTGAAGTTAGAAAAATACGAATTATTTTCACGTGCATCATTGGTTGATTTGTCATGGGTAACATTCAACACCAGAAGCTTCACAGTGTGAAACACTGTGCCTATAAATTCACCCTGGGCCTATAAATTATTATAAATTTCACCCCAAATCTCACTCAATTTGAAGGACTATTCCCAGACTGTGTTTTCAGTCCTGCAATTAAGAAATTTGGGGTTAATATCAGCCAGAGCAAACTGGCGATGTCACTGGACACAACACCTTGAGGAAAAGCTTATAAGGACTACAAAAGTAAATTAGCTTATCCTGAAAACTTGCAGCCTATAACATCACACACAGTTTGTTTCTCATTTTCGTGAGAAATTATGTCAAAGTTGTTATTGGCAGGAAAAGCACCATGTGAGTCAGGGCTGGGTGTGAAATGAGTGTCCTGTAATTGTACTCAGAGCTTTGGTGTGCTCTTGTAAATCAGTGTCAGTGTTTCACTTCAGGAGCTGAAATGCTGCCTTGTGCTCTGCAATCAGCCCCAGCTGCCAGGGCAGAGGGGAAATGTGCCCATCCCAACTCACCAGCTCATACAGGGGGACAAATTCCCCCTGCTGAACTCATTGCACCTGCAGCACACCAGCAGCAGGTATTTCCCAGAGTGGCTCTCACACTGCTACTTAATTATAATTATATTTATTATATTTTATATTTTTTATTTAATATATTTATTAGTATAATTAATTGTATTTATTTATTTATTATAAGGCCGCAGTGGCAGATCCAAAGCAGGGCTGGTGGAAGCCAAAGTGTTCTTCTGACCCTGGCAGGGGCACTGCTGGATCCTTGTTTGTGCCTCTCCTCTTCCCTGTCGTGTCCCTGCACACACAGTCCCTGTGTAATGAGCTGTTCCAAAAAGTGCATAAAAGAAACACTCTCTGAAAGAGAAGTCGCTCAGGTGAAGTAAAATTCTGGCTCTCCTTGCTTAGAAATTCAGAGCCATGCATTACCCTGCCCAGTGCTCCCCTAGGTTTATCAAATAAAACATCTTCTAATATAACTCCTGTTCTCCAGGGATATGAAGAATCTTACTGGAAGAGTTGGTAGTTTTAGGGTAGAACAGCCAAGATATACTACATTATTATTTTTCAAAATTGATGTGAATTTCAGTTGGATATTTTGCCAAAGCAATGTTGCCTTCATTTAAGCAATAGGGAATAAATGCTTCCTTCATTTCTCAGTTCTGTCAAAACTAAACAATTGCAGAGGTGGCTGCCTGCAGCCTGCGTGGATATTTTTCCATCCTCTAATCCGATAAACTGAACTGAATGGCTGAAAATATACAAAAAGTGAAATGAATGGAGTACAGTTTTGAAATAGCAGCATTGAACAAGTCTGCTGATTTTTTTCATATGGATGCTGAAAATGAAATGCATCCACTGTGGCATTCCAGCCTTTTAAAGGACTGGAAACTGCTCATGCAGTCAGATCTCATCTCCCACAGCAGCACAGCACAGGTTACCATCAGTTGTAAATAAGCAGAACATGAACAGTCTAGACACATTCCGATCTGCAGGTATAGACTAAACCCAGCTTGAAATCCTAAATTAATCATCTGAAGAAATTCTTGTTGAGTACGAATAAAAACTAGAGGAAAGTACTATGCTTAGAAGCCATGGAAAAGGAGAAACCAAATGAGAAAATTGCCAGGTTTGGTTGTGTCAGGATCAACCTGCTTATTTCAAATTTTCTGAAGAACTACTCCTAAATGTGGCACTTACCTAAGTACCAACCAATGCCATATCACAATTAGTTATGTGGATAAATAAGGTTTTAAGATGTATTCTGAAACACTTTAAACATTAATGACCCTTTAATGGGCTTTGTAAGCATCCACTGGGTATTACAGAAACAAAGGCAACACCATCAAACCTTTAGGCACAACAAATCTCCTAATCTTTAATATCCCACCCAATCTGAATAGAAAGCTGTTTATATTGAGCTATTTGGATGTTATAGAGTGGGGAAATATCCAAGGACAGACACAGTGAAAAGAAACAAACATCCTATGCTGTACAGTGACAATTCATGGCAGAAATAATACTTAAACTGCTCATATATTCAGTGCTAGTTTTTAATCATAGGCCACTCCAGAGCAATTCTGATGATAACCATCTGAAATTCGATATTTACGTAGCTTTAAGAAGTTGTTCAGAAAAGAAATACAAAATATTATATGTCAACAATTACTGTGAAGTACTGTTGAGAAAATGAAAGCATAAAAGCGTTCACTTGAATTCACAACACTAAATGGTCTATCAAACCAATCTCTTTAAATGTCCATTTCATGCCTCCGGAATGACCATCAGGAATAATATTGCAGCTCTTAGGGAAGGAGCTGCATTTGCTGCTATTGGTGCTCCCCTTTGCATTCCAAACACACATCTTCTAAACTGTCCTATTTGTTCTCCTCTGCACTTCTGGAACGTGTTTGGACGGGTCCAAATGTGTGTAAAATGCCATTTCCCACCTAATTGACTCAATAAAATGCAATGTTATTAAGCACATTTTAAATATGCTGATGTGTAATTTGGGGGCATTTCTATTTGTCTTGTCTCTCTGACCAGGTGTACAAACATCCTGTCTCCAATTATGGACATCCATATGGACTTCTGGGCCATTTCAAGCCCCATTAAGTTTAGGTGGGCTCCCAAAGCCAACAGCACAATACATTGCAGGACTGAATAATCCTGCAGAGAAACCAGAAGAATGGACAAATTTCTGTGTTAAAAGTGAGATTCAAATCAAGGCTGCCTCGAATTAAAGCAACCCCTTAACCCCCAAACCACCCTTTCCTTAATAATCAACCAAAATCTTTAAGGACACAAATAAAAATGGTGCTTTTCTCATCCAGCATTTGAGAAAGCATGTAATTTAGTGATATTTAGCAGCACAAAGAATAATAATGTGGGCCATCTGTAACAAAGGCAATGGGTGATAGTGGATATTGCTGCTGTTAATATTGGGCTTAGGAGGTGAGATTTACATCACTGGAACTCACTAAATATCAGCAATTTCAAATTACTTGAAGCATAATTTAAGTGATACTTTAGATACCTTCATGGTAATGCTCTAGCACAAGAATCTAACTCAGAGTAGTGCAAAAAAACCTCCAACCACCCCAATAAAGCACCTTTCATAGAAAAACTCTTCCCATTTGGATGGTTTTTGCAGTGCTAGCCAAAATAGGAATGTTTTGTTTCTCAGAAATGGGAAAATGTATCTTGTAAACTTCCTTGCTCTTGCTAATTAAACTGATGTCTTTTTTTAAACTTATTTTTAAATAACACTGCTCTGAAAAGTAGAAAATTGCTGTAGAAG
Organism: Vireo altiloquus; assembly: GCA_013396875.1. Lineage (NCBI taxonomy): Eukaryota > Metazoa > Chordata > Aves > Passeriformes > Vireonidae > Vireo > Vireo altiloquus. The sequence continues at coordinate 3,331,072 of VZRF01012741.1, read as the reverse complement.
ATTAAAAAGTGCTAAGACAATCTAAAATGTAAAAAAACCCCACCCAAACCCAACAAACAAAACAAAGAAACAAACAAGTATTGCGTTTAGCAAATTCACCTATTGGGAACCCTTCCCCTGATGGTTCCTCTTTGAAATTGTATGGAACAGGGATGAACCTTTTCTTTTTTTCTTGGGAAAACCCAAAAATTCTACTGTAAAAATGAAATGAGTTGAGCCCTGAAGTAAAAAAAGCAACCTGACTGTTTAAACCAAATAACTCAAAATAAAGGCTGAAAAGTGGGAATGTGCAGGTAACAAATCTGCACTGGTAATGGAAAGAGCAATGACCTTAAAGGTCTGTTCCATTTGAAGCCTGCTCTGATTTGTCTTATTCTGGTGCCACTCAGGAAGGCATTGTTTCACTTTTCAGCCATTTGATGTTCCTGCACAAATAACACGGGGTAAACAAGAGATACAGGGGCTGCTGCTGCTTTGAAAAATGAGCTGGGTGAGAGATAACACTGCAGGATTCACTCTGCCTGTCCAGGTTCATGGAAATTCAAACCCACCGGTTTAATGTAATTCGATTTGTTTTGTGGCAGTGGTTTAATAACGAATACATCATTTTCGAGAGGAAAAAAAAAACCAACCCAACCTGTGCTTTCTCTATTGGCCTTGTAGCTGCATTCCTCAAATCAGAAAAAAACATTATAGTGAAGGAAAGCCAGCACTAAATAGGAAAAGTTTGTTAAAATTAATGGGAAATTAAATTCAGGGGTATCTCTAAGGCTTCTTTGCAATCGCAGCACAGACATCTGTGCGAGTCTCTGTTTTTCCAACACACCTGAGGCCTTTCACCCTGACTTTAACAAATTAATTGCAAGGTAGAGACCTCCAGCTTATTTAATTTCTTTATGACAGCATTTCCCCTCTAGTCTGGCACCTCACTTTCTGTTCAGAATAATGGAACACTTTACTTAGTTCAACTCAAGTTACAGCTCTGTAGTCCACCGGCCAGGTGAACAAAAAAAGCTTCTTATCCATGGTTGATAGTCAAAAAAGATAAAAAATGTTTTTTTTTTCCATGTGTAGTGTTCGAATCCCAGTCTTTTTATAGCAAGGAAATGTAAGTAAAATATTACTGACATGACTATTGTGCCTTTGGTTGTTCTTTTATTCCCTTCATTCCACACATTTGAATCTAACGTGGTCTTTAATGTCAGTACAATATAAAAGAAGATATGAAATGCAATTACCATTCTATGATTATGCAATTAAGTGAAATAGTTATTATAAAATCAAAAGCCCAGAATGCAAATACTCCTTTAAATACTAATAATAATATAAATAATTTGTAATAGAACTAAAGCCTCGTTCTGCCAGCCAGAGTGGTTCTTTCTCAGTCTCCCGTAGGGCCTGGGGGAGATTTTGTTGCTGGCTTTGTGATGGCAATATGCACAGATTTGTTTGTTGCTCGTTTCTCTTTGCCTCCATCTCCATCCCTCATCCTTGTGGAACGCTGTAGCTGCTCTCTCACTTCAAACATTCAGGAGCCTTCCAGAGGGAGCCTGTTTATCATTCTGGAGGTGCGGAGCGTGTCCCTTTGATTACATTAATTCTGAGCAGAGCTGTTTTAGCTGTGTCACTTGGAAACACGAGATGGCTGAGACAGTGCAGCACTCAGGGGCACCATGGACAACCTCAGAGTCAGCACCAGACACGCTCCTGACAGATTTTCACTTTCCCCCACTCGCTCTCTTCCTTAAGGAACTGTTTGCTGCAGTCCTCCTCCCTGACAAGGAATGCAGATCTTTTGTTGTGTTTTTTTCCTCAATCTGAACTACTAAATTCTGAATTATATCTGAACATTTCCTTGCCTCGTCTCCAGTAATGGCAAGGAAAAGCTGACAGAGGACAAAAAAGCCACATGAAGTCTCATCTCCAACACAGGGTCTGCATTAATGACAAGGGACAATATTCTCTCCAATATTTGTCACCATTACCTATTCTACCTTTGGAAACTCCTCTGCCTGTCCACTCTCCATCATTCCAGCTTGACCTCAGTAAATCTGAGCAGAAATTAGGTTAAGTTCAAAATATACAAAGATGCTCCTTTTTCCAATCAACTTTGTGTTCATCATCTTTTAATTCCACCAGGCACCTCACTGTTTGCTGTGCAAATCTGCCCATATACTTTGGCATCTTATATTTTCTATTTCCGCCTGTCAGGAACTCCTAAATTTTTCTTGTTCCAACTATATCTACCTTATCAAGGGCTTCTGGGCAACTCTGCAGTCTGTATCCCATTATCCCTCAATATAGTGAGCACAGTAGGATATCTCCAGAATGGGAGAAACTGCTGGGTTTTGCATCCATTTCAGTTTTAATCAGGCTCTTCACTTGTGTGCTCAGACACTTCAGAAATCTGCCACATCTGACTTCTTTCATGATTTACGAAGGAGGCACATATTCTAAGTATAGATAATAATTGCACCATTTAAATGATAATACCAAGATGTTTTCTATAGGAAAGATATTCATGCAGAGCTCTTTTACCACGAGCAGCTCTTTCAGAGGGCTATCTATCCTCACACCAGATGTCAAATACAGAAAGAAATACTTTGGCATGAGTAACAAAGTTCATTTGACTGAAGGATTTACCTCCCAGGAACAAGAGCCTCATAAAACACAAACACTGGAAGCAAAGTGAGCCACGTAAGGGTTTTTGCTAAAATTAAACCCATAACTTGCCACTAGAAATGGGACGTTTCATCTGTTCAATAAGCACTAAAGTTCTCTTTGTTTTTATGGCATCGTAATCTTTGATTACTCTGATAAATATTTGGACTATACAAAACATCGCAATGGAGCTAATCACAGTTATAAAAAATCTGCGTGTGGAAATGAACTGGGAATGGGATGATACCAGCACATTTCAGAGAAGTTCAAACACAGAACCACATTATTTTAACTGCCTCCCAGCCTCGTTCATTCCTGTCTCCATGCAGTCATCCACACCTGAGGAAAATGCTGGTGAGAGTTGTGGTGCTGGCTGGATTTGCACAGGCATGGGTGGGTAACAGTTCCAGAGATGGAATGGCAGCCATGGAATACCCTTGGGACACCAGGGGCTGCATTCCACCCACAGCTGAGCTCGACAAGACCTGTGGCCAAGAAAAGCAGCTCAAAAAGTGCTTTCTGGTGCTTAGAACTGGATTTATAATTCAACCTAAGGAAAATTATCAGACTTCTTGGTGGGGGCTGTAAAAAATCAACACGAACATAGCAACTTTCCAAATAAAAAGCTTTTCTCTACCTCGTATTCTGAGCAGATGCATTAATGTAAATAAAGTCCAAGTGCAAATCATGTCAGATAAGAAAGTAATTCATGTGGTGGAAGTCACGCCTAGCGTAGCACCAGCAACATTTATGAAGTGGCAACAAGAATATATTTAAATCAATGGGCTGCATATTTATATCACTGCTGCAATAGTGTCACACCCTGTCAAATATTTTTAACATATTACTCCTAACAGCTGAAGTTTGCATTTGGTTCCAGGAGACTAAACCCAGAACAGCTGAACCAAGAGCCAAAGCAGATACTTTAGATGTCACTGATTGAGACTAAGAACATGAATTTGCACTTAGCATTTATATAGTCCTTTTCATCTTCAAAGAGCATCGCAAACGTTAGCTGGTACCAGCTCGCTCACAACGACCTTCCTGCCAACCTTTTGGGATAAAAGGAGCCTACAAGAAGAAAAAAAATGGGCAGGATGTGTAATCAAGCACACACCAAGCCTCAAATGTGTAAAGGATCTCTGCCTCCACCTCTGTCCCTGCCTCGTAGCAGATTCTCTCTCATGGAGAATCCAAGGCCTTCCACCATGGCTCAGTCACCACACAATGTATTCTGTTAAGGTAAGATGATGGTAGCAGTCCTTGAATAACAGATTTCCTATTGCAGTTGTAGGATACAGCTATTCCTGTGAAACAGATTAAGAATTCAAAACTAACACTGCATCAAAAATTTTGCTGGCAGATGTCACAGGACCAGCCAGGGACACAACCAGTTTAGACTGTGGATTCCATGGCTTTGAATTCCTACTTTTGAGTCATTCTGGGATTTTAATTTTTTTTTTCACTTATTTCAATTCAAGTTAGCTTTCCAAATGAGATTTACAAAATTCCTTTCTCAGAAACAGCAAAAATTTCTTTTACCTGTCAATTCCCTCTGCCCTCTAACCCAGACTGGCCACTTGATTATCAGCTCTGGGTGTTTCTAATCCCAGAATCTCAAACAAGTTCCTCATGTTCCAGTCACTTGCACATTTTATGAGGAGGAATAGATTAAAGCAGACAGCCCTTGTTTTCCTGGTGACCCAGAACAGCCATTGCTACACGAACACCTTTAATCTCCTGTTTCTGGGTTTGAATTGAATTCAAGTGGGGAGAGATGAAAGCAAGCGTTGCACAAATCTGCTACTACAGCTGGTACTTCTTAGTTTATCATATGTTAGCTCTGATTCTCTTTGATTCTTCTGAAAATTATTGCTTCTATTTCTTAATTTGACAATCAGGCATTCATTGCTATTTTTTTTGACTATTAAAAAAGAAACCAAAACCCTCCCCCCACCTTTCTCACAGCTATTCCCTCATGGAAAAAGAACCCAGACTTACTGCATTATGATATCAATGTATGAATTTAACTTCTCCCTCGGAGGGTTTCCTTGTGCAGAGTAAAAATGAGCAGATAAACAACACTTCATTACTTACAGCTCGGCAAAAGACTTACAAAATAAACTGAGGAGTGAAAGGAGGATTAGGGTCAGGCTGATATGGAGAGCATCAGTTGCACTGCAGTCCATTTTGGATTTCTTGCAGGTACACACTTGTAATCTCAGTTCTGTGGTGTTGGTCAGAGGAGGTTTTCCAGAATCTGTCACTGAGATGGGGATGTTGTAATTGGCCTTTTTCAGGTTTTGAAGCAGGATGACCTGGGCATGAGTATCTGCAAAGCAGGAGGGGAGAATTAGCCAAATGCAGGGTGCTTGGAAGGGTAGAGGAATCTGCAAGTGACATCAGACATGCCAAAGTTAGTCATGGAAATTAGGGAGAAAATGAGAATACTCCAAGAAAACATAAAATAATTGAATCGGAGGGAAAAAGAGACAGTATTAAAATTCATTCATGGGTGAAAGCTACTTGCAAACTTATTCCAAGCCCCACCTAAAGAAAGACTTGTCAGAGCCCCTTTTGTTTAAATACATTATTTAGTCAGCAAATTATTGGCAGAAGTTGCCTGTGAAAACAAAATTACTAATGAAATGCTAGAGCATACCACCCTCAAAACAACAAGAAGAGAACAAATTTACTTCCCGAAGGAAAAAATAACCCTTTTTGCCAGGAAGTGCAGGCAAAGCTGCTGAACTGCTCCCACAATTTCCCTGAGAAGGTAGGGAAGGGAAGTAAAGCCCATTCCAAATCCACAGATCTGCTCCACCTGGGGAACTGAGCAGCTATTAGCACCCAGGGGGTGTGATAATTCTTTTAGGGTGTCACAGAGGGGTGCTCTGATGTTTGGAGAACAGCCAAGAAAAAGGCTCCTCTCCTTTGTCCTGCAGGCAGGTACAGCCATCACATCCATCTTTAGTTTTCTCTAAGACTAGGACATGAACTAAAAGATTGGAGTGTGGCAGAGATAAATAATACATCCCAGAAAAGAAATAGGAATAATCTTCATTAAGAAAAATTGTTGTACTTTGTGCCCACAATTTGACATACAAACCTTCTTCAGCTTCATGAACCTCTTACCATTCATGTAAAGTCCCAGTGCACTGGGGTATTTTATTTGTGAAACATTCAAATACTTAACATTCAGAAGTTCTTCAATTACATTGCTAAAGCCCAATCCAAACTTTCATGCTGTCCTACAGCAAAGCCTTGTGCACCTCGTGCAAACAAATCCCATGCCATGAAATACAGTAATCTTTACAAAATCATCAGTCATTAGTAGGCCCTCATTAATGCAAGGCTAAAAGAAGAAAGTTCAGCCAACATGACAAGGAAAAGAAGAAATTTTGGGTTCCAGAACTGGTGTGTTCCACAGGCAGCTGCTCCCAGCAGCCCCAGCACAGGGTAAAGCAGCAATAGTGAGTCCATCCTGCAAGATTTTCAAGCAAAACTGCTCCTGAATTCCCACAGCACCTCAGGGCGAGTGTACTGGGATGGAGGAGAGGGAAGAACAAATACACAATAATCAAAGTTACAGCCTTACTGTTAAGCCTGTTGATTCTCCACAACTTTTCTGGGCCGGATTGCTTGCTGAGTTCAAATTTGAATGGATCTGTGTTGGGATGAAGGTCTTTGTCTGATGCTCCTAGAACCACTACCCTGAGATCTTTTGCATCATCACAAACTTTTGCCAGTGTTGGATAAAGGGATGGGACGTTGTCATTGACATCCTCCAAGGTGATGTGTAAAGTTCCTGTACCTGTAGCAGGAGGGTTACCTATACGAAAAAACAAACATCTGTTTATTAAATCATATTTCCATAAACTCTTGCTCTTATTTGCACCTGCAGGCTCGCAAAGAGAAATAATTTTTATTGTTCTTACCTCTTTTATATGGAAATTATTGCTTAAAAACCTGATGAGTCACTCTTGTAAATTCACTGTTGCATTTTTCAGAATGAAGCCTGTCTGATTCTCTACAGTATGGAAAATTATTCTAAGGAAACCTCTGGGAGAGGAATATTTTGAAGTTAAAATGAGAGCAGGACATGAATAGATATCTGGAACAGAATCTGTTCATCAGCACATACTGAGAGAAACATACTGGGAACCATCCCCCGGATAGATAGCACAGCATTAAAAGGATCAAGAATAGAACAAGTAAGTGGAAAAGCGTCAGCAGAGAGGAATCAGGTTGAGTGGTGGGTGCCCAGAAGCAGAGCAGGACCTGATCATTCCTAGCAGCCCTGAGGCCCACATGGAGTTATGTCAGCAGCAATGACACCTGTCTGCGGGCAGCTCTGGGAAATGAGATGTGTTACTGACCCCGTGTTAGCAGCAGAGTTCCAATCCTCCTCGGATGATTTGTCAGCCTGCCTCAGCCCTGACCTGAGAGGCTCTGCTGCAGAGGCAAGGGTGCTGTTTATTCACCGTGGTAGTGCTGCAGGGCTCTGTGCCAGGGCTGTGAGTGACAAACCAGCCCTGGTGGCACCGGGGGAGCTGCCAAGGCAGAGCAGGGCTGGGACTGGCACCGCATGTCACAGGGGTCACCCAGGAGCTGCCCAGGGCTCAAAGCCTCCAGTCCCTGCAGACGTGTGCCACTGCCTTCACCCTGAACCACAGCAGTTCCTTTCAGCTCCCTTTGGCATCCCATTAAAATCACCTCAAAGTTTTCTGAAAGCACCTGGTGCCCTTTATCCTCCCCGGCACTCAGCGGGGTCTGGTCCGGAACGCTGTGCTTGTGGGTTGTTTGCTCCTCGTTGTTGTGGTTCAGTACAACTCTGATCCTGCACTCCCCTGAGCACTTGTCAGGCAGAATGGATTCAAGAGGCTGCACTTAACCTGTGCAGCACCGGGGCAAGGTGCAGAGCACCTGCAGTTCAGCCGTGCAAGGGTTTCCCTTAGCGCAATCAGCCTGCCCACAGCAGCCCAATGAACTGGGAGAGTTATTGCTGTGCTGGGAGAGCATCCGAAGGGAGGAGCAAATACCCCGTGGTCTGGATCTGATAAACTACTGCCTGCAGCAGAATGCAATTAGTCCTTTCAATAACAAATGTTACTGATGGTGACACTTCATCTGTTTCCTGCGTGCAGAAATGCATCACAAAGGCAGAATGTTCATCCTTCTCCGGCTTTGCCCTCCCTTCTCATCTCACACTTTGTCATCAGAAGGATTAGGGTTGAGTTCTTTTTAATGAAAAAGAAACTATTTTTCACTTTTTATTGGACTAATTGAATTTGCAGAAAGGCTCCAATACATTTTTTTGTTCTTGATATATTATTAAGTAAAGTCATACAGCAGAATGGATGAAAAGACATTCTAGTATTTGAAATATGATCATAAAAGCCAGCCTTTCATGCACTTAATTAAACTGCTGTCTTTAATTTTGAATGCAATATTTCCACACTGGACTGATAATGTCTTATGCACTGCCCTTCTTATCTTTCTCTGAAGTCAGTAATATTAAAATCTGCCTTTTGAAATGAAGAAGCCAACAGCATTATGGATGTCCTGCTATTTTGTCACACGCAGATAGGGCTGTGTTTTCCCTGCCATGAAAACGTTTGTATGTTCAGGGGTTGGGCAAATATTACACTTAAAAAAAGAGAGAAAGGAAATTGCTTCTGTCCATTTCAATGACTTATTCTCTGCTCGGTTTATCTATAATGATTTAAACAAAAATCTTTCAGTCATTTATGAAGACCTCCAAAAGAAAAAACAAGCAAATGTCAGGGTCATAAACTGGAGCTTGTTAACATGTATGTCATAAAAATGTAACAAGAAATGAATCAAGCAAAAATGGTCACAAGTCATCCATTGGGAATATGTGACTTTCATAAATTTGAGAGTATTATGCTGTTGAAATAATTCAAAATCCCATGATCTCCAGATGCCTTTGATTTTGAAAGGAAAGCTATCTATAGCATATTTTAATTCTGAAGTAAAACTTCTTTTAATTTGTATCATCAAACCTTGTGGCTGAAAGCAGAATTAATGAGCAAAGCAAGACCTAAAGGGTCCAATAATCCTTGGGAGCAGTTTTCCAAAGAGCTCTGATCCCACTTTTGCCACTGACCAGAACAGACCATCCCTCCTGAGGCTGAACACTTTAAATATTTGGGTGCCTTTAGAGCCACTGGGGACAGAGAGAATTCCAAACTCCCACAAGTGGCACATCTGGGAATAAGCCACAGCAATCACAGGAGTGAAAGAGCATCGCTGAGTTGTGTAAAAGCTGCTGAAGCAGAGGCTGAAAAATGGATAATTTCATACTGAAACCAAGTGAAAACTCTGTGGTGAACTGAGTCTCCAACTCGAGGGGCTGTTACCAGGAAATGTGGATTTTAAATTGGATTTTAGTGCTACCAGCATAAATGATCATGTGGCTACATTCAGTTGAAAAAATTGGTTTGAAAAGAAATATTATAGAAAAAGATACTTTGTATACTTTTAATTCTTGAATCTTAATGAAAATCTGTACAGAATAATATCAGAATTATTAGTGTAACGTCTTAAATTATAAGCCCTCTTTGGAATAACTAAAGTGTATTTTTTGCAATTTTTTTCTCTTAGAATAGGACATTATTTTTTAATATTTAAATTATATTATAAACTGAAAAAATTGGATGTAATAAGAACATTAATACAATTTCATTTAATTTGTGAAAACCAAGAGAAAATCCTCAAGAAATGTTCTCCCTTCTTGTTTGTTCTTTTTTTATTTTGACACCAACCCTGATCTCAAGTGGAACAAGTTGCCCAAGGGACAGTAAGGATTATCAAACACAAAAAAGTACTTTTCCACATGTTGTGAGAAAATGGACTTTAAATAAACCAGAGGAAAGTCAGTTTGCTTGAAAATAATATAAATCGTCTAGTGGCACGGCCGGGGAATAAAGCATTGATAACCAACAAACAAAAAAAACGTCAGACACAGAAGCTAAAAAGTGTTAGGGCTGGGAGGCACTGAAGCTGTATTTTCACTTATATTTAGGTTTATAGTTTATTTCATAGTTTTATAGCAAAGGAAGATTTATGTAAATGCCTTTACATAAAATCTAATTAGAAACAAATATTAAAAAAAAAAGGAATTTAGTTTGAACTATTATATTTTCTGTTTCGTTTTGTATTTAGGAACATCAGAAATGTTGGATTCTGGCAATATCTGACAAATTTCCGAGGAAGAAAAGTCAACCATTCCAGGGAATCCAAGCCACAGGAGTTCTGGAAGCCAGAAGAGTTTTTAAGAAGAATGGAGGATGTACTGTCCCTTTTAATATGATCATTATGAAAGGTGAAAAAATTGCACTCATTTCCTCTTATTAAATTAAGCTTCCAGACACATCAAATTGTTACAAATTTTCTATCCCCTTCTATGCTATGATGCAGGAATTACAAGGCCATTTAAGCCCCGGGGCCAGCAATAGGGTAGTCATGGCCACATGGATTCCCTCTCGAGCTGAAAGAGTGGAAATTCATTTATTCCAGGTTTCACCAGAATATTTATGGTTTGCCGTTTAGCAGCAGTTGTTAATCCACTTGCACTATCACTTATGTGACCCAAAAAGCTCAATTCCAACATTTTTTTTTTCCCCTGCTTCTCCTTTTTTTGCTGAGTAACAAAGTTGCAAAGATAAAAACCGAGGGAACAATTACAGAAAGAACCATTTTTCTTCATATTTGAGCATGGGAAAAATCCTCCAAGAGTGTGGGTTTGCTAATTTCTGGCACAATTACCTTTCCCCTGACCTATCCTGCATAAAACCTTCTCTCTCCAGAATTCCATAAACTCCATCTGACTCTGTCACACCTACAGAATTTCCTCCATTTTACTGCCATTTAACTCTAAAATGTAGGATTGCCTAGGATATCTCCTTGGGTGTGGATTTTTCACCAGTTTCTCTATTTTCAGTTTCACAGCTGCCTGAAGGAGGAGACTAAAGAGAGAGAAGAGTGGAGGTTCCCTGCTCGTTCGGAGGGGGCTCTGCAGCCAGACCGGGCATGGTTAGGCCAGGAAAAGTTTTGTTCTTTCTTTAAAAGAGAAATCCAGAATAATTCTGGTTGGAAAAGCCTCCAAGCTCATCAAACCTTGCCTGAAGCCCACCAGGTTGACGAAACCACTGAGTGTCACCTCCAGAGGTTTCTTGAACACTTTCAGGGGTGGTGGCTCCACCACTTCCCTGGAATCCTTCCCTTCCCTTGCAACGCTTGACAACTCTTTCAAAGAAATTCCTCCTGATGTCCAGCCTCCCTTCCCCTGGCACAGCTCAAGGCTGTGTCCTCTTGCTGCCTTTCCCTGGTCTTAAAATTAAAACCAAAACACGGTTTATGGGGGAAAAAGGGGTTTTAACCTCAGGATTTATTTCAGGATCCTGGGGTGCAGCTCTTGGTCCAGGTGGAATGCCCCAAAATGCATGCACACCTCACACTGAAATACACACAATTATAGGTCTTGCAAAATTAACATATTTATCAAAGATTCCCCAATGAGAGGCTTGAGTGAAGCCCTCGTTGTGAGGAACCTTCCCCCTGGCTGGGCCTGTCTGAGGTTCCAAAATGTGTTCTGGAGAGGCCCTTGGTGTCTGGGGCTCCCAGGATGTTTGCTCTCCTGGTTTAACGGTGCCGTGGGGCTGAGCTGAGTTATCAGCCTTGGGAAGTCACAGTGTGGGGGCTAAAAGCACTGAGAACACACAAAGCTCTAAAAGAGTGTGTAAGAGTGGTATAAAAGAAAAAGCAAAAAATCATTCTGGCATCACTCTCCTCCTGTCACTGGCTGGGAGAAGAGCCCAACTCCCATCTCACTGCTGCCAGAGGGAACTGTAAGGTGTCCCCTCAGCCTCCCTCAGCTGCTCCTCACATGACTCACACACCTAAGAACAGTGCTTTTCATGCTTTCCAATGACACTGCTCTGAGAATCTAAACACAAATTTCTGTCTCATCCCTCACGCTGGTGTTTTTCCCCCTCCATATGCTGTTTTTCTGCTCAGCAAATCTGTGCTTGCTCGGTGCCTTGGCAGCATCCCCTGGCTGCAGGCAGGGATCCCATGCAGACAGCCCTGTTCCATTGCATCCTGTGTTCAGGATGAGCCCTGTTAATGGCTCAGCCAAAGCAAATGGAACTGAGAGAGCAGGAAAGCACCAAAATCTGGGTGTGCTGCTCACAGAACTGCTCTCCTCAAAGCCACGTTCTGACATCTCAGTCCCTAACTCCCCACCAGTTCAAATTTCCTATGCATTTTCCCTATGCATTGACATATGAATGCTTTGTAAAATATATAAAATAAATAATCTTCAAAAGTTACAACCCTTCATTCATCCCCTTAGATAATATATGCAGCTCCTATTTTTGAGTAATTACATTTCAAAAGAGCACAGCTCTTTCAGCATATCAAATTGCTACTGACATATGCCATCCGTCTTAAATACTGTTTTCAGCATTCTAATTTCTTTTTCTAATCATGAGCCCGTGATGACAAATTAAAACAATATTTTGTGTGCAATTCATATTTTACTGAAATTTAAAATGGCAAGAAAAGGATGAGTCTTCAATTTATTTTCTCTTCTCAATTAATACAGCAATTAAGATAAGGGGGATAAAACTGGCTTAATTGGGTTGCCATGGTAACTAATTGCCTGATTTCTTCAAAAATAGCGTGTTTTAGGTGGAATCAATCTATGGTAATTTAATTATGTTCATCATGAAGCAAGAAGACAGGTTAGATACATGTAAGGAAAAGTTTTAATTGCAAACTGCCACACATCTCTTTGTTACTCCAGGTTTTTCTGGGCGTTGTGTGTTACTCTTCATCACACAGAGTACAGAATAATAACTTTTCCTTTCCATGATCAGCAGTGCCAAGACCTGCACAATAAATGGGATTCAGGATTGATTGGGTTCAACTGGGCCTTGGAAACACGGGAAAAAGGGAAAACTCGACCCTGATTCAGGACTTCTTCATTTTGCTGAGGAAAACTGAAATAGTGCCACAGCTCACAAGTGCAACCGGTCAAATCACAGAAGCAAGATCCAAGTTGCTTTTATTTAAGCTAGCCAGTGTAGCTCAAGGCAAAGCCCAAACTCACGCCTAAATCCACTTTTAATGATGTTTAATTTGTTTAATGCAGTAGACATTCTTATATTCCCAGATTTTGTCTCAGCAGCCCCCTGGTGATAGGAACAGCCAGGAAGGAAGGTGGAATGCTCACACTGGATCAGAATCTCTCGCTGGGAGAATATTTCTCCCTTTGGTTGGGTGGGTAGGACCCCACTGAGGTGGCATTGGAAAAGTGAAATCCAACTTCAGCTTGCATTTAACCCAAGCAGCAAGATGAGTGTGTCATTATTTGTCACCACATGACAGCCTGGACAGCACAGGTGGGTTTTCCATGAATCAAGAAACCCAAAATAACCAAAGATTTTTGTTTCTAAAGAGATAAAAAAAGCTACACAATGGGATATTAATTCCACAAAAAAAGAGTGATTATTGCGTAAATAAGGTAAATCTGGGGATAAATTATTATTCGTGCTTCTTAAAGGAAAGGGAGAATCTAATTTTATCCTTTAAAGAGTTCACACATTTTCCAGGTATTTTATCTTCACCTCCAGACATGGTTTACTCCTCCCTTACTTTTTCTAGCTTGTGACTCAAACTCTCAGAACATAGGGAAAAAAAAGACCTTTCCTGGAGAGTTTTTAGCATGGCTGTCCTTATGAGAAAAACATACAGGTGTTCTGCTTTGTGATCCTCGTCCCAGATTTCCCAGTGAGTGACAGACTCTGTCACCACAGCAGGGTCACATTTGGAAGGTCTGTTCCACACAGGCTTCTCAAACCTCTCAAATGAATTCTCCCCTGTGTTTCTCCCAGGTGTGTTTGGCAGAAAAGCTCCCGATGATGCTGTGACATCGCACTGGGTTCAGTGATTAGAGGGCTAAACCCAGGAAATAAAATGTACCATCGTTAGCAATTTTGTTAATTGAATGAAACCTCTGGTGTTTCCCAAGTTTGCATAAACCTGACTGTGCTCCATTATCAGCTCATTCTCAGATTAAACACAGTTCATGACACTTTAATGCGTGAACTCTGCTGCATGGTATTTCCTACCAGTGTTTAATTTCTTCTTTAATAGGCCAGAGGCTCTGTGTCCACACAGGTCTTTAATAAAAAAGCTTAAAAATTCTAGAGACACTATGCTGACCTTTTACTGAAATCAAATGTACTGAGAAAATTAGGATATTTCTTCCAAAAAGTCCTTTTTAAATTGTAATGTGTCCCCATAAAAGGTCAAAATTTATTATCTATAAATTAACGCTCTTTCCATCAAATATGGTGTTACACATTGTTTTAAGAGTGTTTGGGAAGATAAAGGAACTGTTTAGATCAGGAATAACATAATTCACACTTAACTACCTTTACCTGCAGTTAATTTGATAATGCTGAGAAATAATATCATAAAGGTCAAAAAAGAATCTCATAAAGAACTAAATTATTTCCTGCAGTGGAGTGACTCCATTTTCTATTTCACTCACTGTTACTGTCCTACTGGTAAAGAACAGTTTTGTGATATCCCAAAAAAAGATAAAGATGTGATGGATTTATACAAAGAACTACCAAGCACAAAGCTCCAGGTTATACTTGTGACAGAAATATCCAACACTTTACAGATTAAAAAATTGCCCTGGCACTTGCTCCCTGCACTGAAGTGTAAAAACGAGGAGCCAGTGCCTGCTGGAAGTGATGACAGATTCTCTATTGACATCAGCAAAAGAGGATGGAAAAAGGATCACTGTGGGGTTTGTTTTCAGCTGTCTCCACTCTTCACCCAGGACTGCACTCGAAGGTAAGGTCATTTTATAAAGAGGTGAGCATGGAACAAAATGGGACAACAGAATCTTTTCTGTAAGCACATAAATTCTAAATGCTATGAACACTAAATAATGTTTGTATTTATGGTTTAGCATATGGCTAACATACAAGGCTTTATATGATTTTAGAGGTATTCACTACAAATTGTGTTAAAGATCAGCACAGACCTCGCAGTGCCTGCTCTGCTGGGAGCTGCTCTGGGTACCAATTCCCACTGTGGGGCTGTGCCCTGGGCATTGCCTGAGCTCTCTGTATTCCCAGGAAGGGAAAACAAAGCCTATGGCAGCTCAGACTTCCTCAGTGCCTGCACCAGAAGATCTCAGATTTGATTCAGACATAAGCTGAGAGGGCAAAGGAAATAAAAACCTCCACTGAATGCTTGTGAGAAAAGAATTTCTGGTAAAGTATTTCTTTTTTCCTCTTCTCCCTTTTCACCCAAAGTCTGTTAGCCCGAGCAAATGACTTGCTCTATTGGAAATGCCTCCAAATTTTCACTTTATTACCCTCTTTCATTTGGCAATTCTTAATCCTGCCTTTGGCTGCCATCTCACTGAGAAGTCCCACACATACTCACTGGTATTAGATGGGCTCCACTTATTAACCTGAAGAAAGAGATCTGCAGTCTGTGGACAATGCTGCTCTGAAGAGAATGCAGATAGTTACGTTAAATCTGATTTTTCAAGTTAACATAACCTTCTTTTAGAGTTCTGAAATAATTCTCTATTCATTTCATATCATTCTACCACAATTTGGCTTCTTGTCTAAGGCAATATTTCTTTCCAACTTGGACATTAGCTCTGATGGCTGGAGAGATGAAATGTGTCTCCCAGCTGTGCTGGTTCACATTGTCAGTGGCCTGGAAATGAGTTTAGGAGCCCTTTCTGGGGATGTTGTCAGTCCCAGCCATGCCTGCAGGGTACAAGGCAGACCCAACCTGTTGAGATCAGCTGCAAAACCTCCTTGGCTGCTGTAGCCACAGAGCCATTGATACAGGCCAGCAGAGAATTTTCCCACTTCCCAGCCCATCTCTAAGTTTAATGTGCTCCCCGAGCTGCCTGGTAATTAAGGCAGAGGTGATACAGAGCATGAGGTTAATATCAGCTAATTAAGTTCTGCTGTTTTGGACCACTTCCACGTGTGCCAGGGCTGCACACTGCAGGAGTGCAGCGCTCTGAAATGGCCATTATTGCACCTTAGCACGTGAGGTTTGTAATCACTGCATGCACAGGAGTCAATAATGCTGGAGAAGATGAACTCCTGCACTGACAGAGCTGCACAATCACAAATAAACACAGTTACAGAGGCTGGGATCAGGTCCTGGCTCGGAACCCTGAGTGAACAAGATTCCTTTCCTCTCTTGCTCTGCTCTTCAGCACAGCTTTCCCTTATTTCATTTTTCCAGAACAGGAAAAAAATCTGAGGATTAAAAGCAGTGAGGTTCTGGGCTTAGAATAAATAAAGGTAAAGGACTGTTACTGCCCTAAGTGCAGCATAAAGGTGTCCCCCAAAATCCACATTCCCACAGCCAAAAACACTCAGTTTCTTTTTCCACCTATTCTCTCTGACAACGTCTGACTTCACCTTTAAATCACAACTTTGTCCTTTGAGTAACCCCTCAGTAATATCCCAAATTTTTACTTTCATCGTGAGCTAACACCTCCCAGTGCACCAGATTTTAAGATGCATTAAAAAAAAAAAAAATCTCTATCCAATAGCAAGTAGAAGACAGAAATATGTTTAGTGCTACATTTTCCCCCAGAAATTTCCTAAGGAAAATATGTATATTAATATATAAGTAAATCATCATCTCAGCAGAATTTTTTTTCTGTTATACTTAAGGGGAAATTTTCTTTCTCCTGTCAGGCCCTGCAAATGTTCCCTGAGTCATGTGCTTACAAAAAATGCAGAATTACTCTCCTAAAAAGAGCATTTTACAATTCATCACCAGGGCTAAACCAGCTGCAGCTGTGAAAAAGTGTTAGCATATTAGCTGTTATATTACAGGCAAATCTTTTATTTATTTAGTGCCTTTAGCTCAGGAGATTTGGAATGTTCAGGATTTTCTCTTTCTTTCTCTGCTCCAAAGTCACTCACTGAATTTTCCCTAGATAGCTTCATTTGGATTCTATTTGACAGAAGGCACTTTAGTGCACACAATATGCAAAAATTGTTGCATTTTAACAAGAGTTTTAGTTGTGTTTTCATTGTCACTGTCATTGTATTGAATAGATTATAATCCAGCATATCAAGGATGAGTTGTTATTGGTATTTAGGTGCCTCAAGCACACTGACTGCTCAAATATTATGAAGAAATTAACTCTGATTAGGATGATTTAGTACTTTCCAAGAATGTTTCTAAACTAATTGCTCCTAGCATTAAGCCATCAGCGCAGGGATAAATATGCGAGGTATAAATTTAAATTAAAGCTGCTCTAAATTTGAAGTTTTAAGTTAATTCATCTTTCTTCTGTTTTCCATAATGATCTCTAATACCTTTTAGTGGCCACACAAAGGGGTGCTGCAGCACATGGCTGATTTTATACTTGTGGCTTTCAGCACAGAACACTTCAGGTGGGAAAATCAAAGGATATTAGGGGTAATAATATTAATAATAATAATATTAATGGCAATGATAGTTACCACTGTCTATGGCCAGGAAGAGAGCAGTGTAGACGTTGTTGTGCACGAAGGGAGATTCGCGGTCCAGGACTGCCGTGGTGCCCACGGTGCCGTTGGTGGGGTTGATTTCCAGCCACCCCGCCGGGTCCTTGTACACTGAATACCTGAATAAAAGCGCAGAAGTTGTTGTCAAATTATGGATCTAAACATAAAACAATCGCTTTGTTGTAAAGGAATTTGTCTTTGTGCTCAGTGGCTTTCGTGAGTGGATCTCTTGATATCGAAAATGCAATTTAAACCTTGTGTCTTCCAGTTCGGTGTGGTTAGGCGGCTTAGTTAGCAGAGGGAGATACAGAGAGAAGTTTGAGTCAATTCCTTTGGAGATAAATATATGTCCTAAAGTTTAGCAGAGAAATCAATATTTAAGACATTACACAGGACCTGTTTCCTCCTGCTGTGTTATACAGCCAGAACCCTTCCAACACCCCTCTGCATCCACACTGACCTCGTGAATCCTGTCACAGTCCTCCTTTTTCCAGACTCAGAGTTCCAGTTGGACCAGAAGTTGTATTTTTGATTTATTTTTTGAGTGGTTTTAATTTTTTTTTTTTACAATGAGTTATTTTGGGTGAGCTGAATGTACTAAATTGTGGGGAATGGCAGCAAAAAGAGAGTCAGACAATGAATTCACCAGGTCTGTGGGGAGGTGGTTTCACACAGCCCTGTTCGCACACATTTGTTCTGCACTCTAGGATCTGCAGTTTCCTCCTTCTGCTGATTAAATTCAACCACATCCACGTTGCCTCAATCAGAGTTTGGAAATGCTGTCTCCAAGATCCCCCAGTATTAAATTCCCTGGTGTGCTTTTACCCTTTAATCAACAGAAATATTCAGCCCCCCCCAAACTGGAAATGTTTGGAGAGGTTGTGGAGTTTACACACCAGGAACTTCCCTGCTTGACTGAAGCAATAAATGTAAGAATGTTCATGATTAGGGCCTAATTCTATACTCAGTTAAATATATTAAGTAATAGAACACTGAACTGAATTAACTGACACCAATTCCCTCTCCAATTAAATGTGTTAATATTTTAAACCAAAACTCCAATCATATAATCAATACTTGGGGTAATAACCTGTTTATCTTTTTTGTAGTGAACTGTTATAGGTCAGAAACCACCCTACAACCTTTTATAGACATTTTAAATTACCACTAATTGGCATGGAACCTATTATTATTTAATGAGTCTGTGCCAAGGCAGTGCCTCACAGTGGCACTCACCTGAAAGTGAATTCACCTGACAGCCCTGTGTGATAATGCTGCCAAAAAAAAAAACCTATCAGTGCAACTGTGAGGGAAGAAACAAAAATAACACATTGTTATAGGGGTAAAAAGAAATAAATAAAAAAAAAGAAATAAAATGCCAGCTGCAAACAAATTGCTGACAAACAGCCCTGCCCAGGCTGCTGCTTTTTACCACAACTTTGCTTCAGGCTCGAAAAACGCAACTTCCTTGGTGCTACTGAGCCTGACTGTGGTGCACAGGAACATTCTGGTGCTCAGGCAGCCAGAGTGAGCATCAAAGCTTCAACATATACAGCCAGGAAAAATAACACATCTTTACGAGCTGTTCTGATGTTAAAATAAGCTACAGAGAAGATTTGGAAACCAGAAAATTTTAGAATTTATGCAGACAAAGAGATAAATAGGAAAAATAGTTGACTTATTTATGCTGGCAGAAAAGTAACTCAGAGTTTCACCAGAAGGAGAAATTATCGCTCAGGGAATATGTAGAAAAGAATCAAAGGAGAACGTTAGTGCACAGTGAGATGTTCCATCAACACAACATGTCCTTCCACTTAAAAGCCATTTAAACATTAATCAATACCTCAAGCTTTATCTCCCACAAAAATGAGTGCCTGGAATGGCAACAGTGCAGATCATTATTTCATTTCACTTCTTTGTTTCTCTTTTTATTGTTGTTTTTATAACTTTGCAACAAAGGTATGCACAAAAATATGAAACAAGGGCAGCCTAAACAATTCCTAGACTATTGCGAAACTGCAAATTCTCAATTAACCCCGAAACCATTTCAGAGGATTCAACACTTCTGAAGTAATGAGAATGTAAAATGGATTGTATTATCTTCCCTGATTGCTCTACAAAGCACTGTTGGCTGTGCAAATAAAAAACTGGATTGTATAACCTGTGATTTGGCACAGGATATTGTAAAAGTAGTACTTTGTCTTCCCCACCATATTTTTTACTTATTGTAAGAGCATATTGCAGTACAGTTAAGATGATTGTTCTTTGTTCCATTTTTTGAGGGCTCTGCTAGCAAAGGTTTAGAATAGACCTATCATAAAAACCGTGATAAAAATAGAAATTTTGAATGCAAAGATTCACTTCCCACTTCTGACTTGGGTGGGATCTGCTGATTGCACAGCAGCTTTTAAAATCAGACCATTTTTTAAGTGGTTAAACATGAACTTGCCTGCCTGTACCCACTGTTTCTTCGATCCTGAGCACACTGATGCATCAGATGTACACAGAGCTGTGCTCTCTGGTGTGCCAATTACTCCTTAGTTTGGTCTTATTCTGCTTTGCGGCAGTGAAATTTGGTGCTGCTTGCGGAGTTTATTTCATTGTGAGGTTTCAAAAAAAAAAATTTAAACTGTGCCAACAACTCACAGTTCCCAAGGGCTTGCGTGACAAGAGGGCAGGGTAAAGTGGGTGTGACATATTCTGACTGTGACCTCCTTGCACTGGGTTCATGTCCTGGCATTGTTCATAAGCCAGGCATTGCAAAGAGAGCAGCAAAAACAATTCCCTTCGACTGGAAATTGTCTGCTCCACTGTTTGAGTGCACACCTTAAACACAGACCTACAGAGAGACACAGAGAGGTTATGGATGCAGAACAGAACACAAATCGAAATATGAGCTTGGTTCATTTGGTGCAGAACTAAAATGGAGTAGCAGATATATGGAAATAATTTAAATTTATAAATGGCATCTCCCTCTTGCTCGAAATAGTTCTGAGAGCAGCTCCTGGGGTTGCCTGCTGCCTCTGGCTTGGTTAGCAAAGATCCCTGTTGTTATAAGTGCACATTGTATTATTGGTTTTTCACAAATATTAAAATGAATGTTATATGTGTAATATTAGAAAACTTAGTTGCATGGATATAGTTTCTTAGAAAAGTATTGTGATTTCTTAGGATTATATCATGATATGTAGAATGGTCCTTTTTTGTTCATGTAGTTGACTCAGGACAGCAAAGATAAGCAAGGAAGTTCCAAACATTCCTGGACCATCTGGCCAAGATAACAACAACAGGCCTAGGACCCTGGAA
This sequence comes from Vireo altiloquus, assembly GCA_013396875.1. NCBI lineage: Eukaryota > Metazoa > Chordata > Aves > Passeriformes > Vireonidae > Vireo > Vireo altiloquus. The sequence goes on along the minus strand of VZRF01012741.1, from coordinate 3,310,520 downwards.
GGAAGAATCTATCGATCAGGACATGGAACACAGGATGGCCAAAGGATGTGGTCAGCAGAACTGGACCACAATGATTATCAAATTTTAAACAGACCTGCAAGAAGGAAATAGTGACAGGATGGGGTGGACTTGAAACCCAAGAGATACCAAAAAAGGAATATTTGAATGATGCACAGAAATCTATGAATATGTATGAGACTCCAGCATTTAACAGAAGAGGTTTGTTAGCTAAGGTGTGCCTCTGGCATCGTGCCAAGCACCAGGCCCTATTAACTCTTTGCTTTATTTCTGTCTCCTATTGTCCTTTTTATTAAACCCCTTATTAAACCTTTTAAAATTTTACCAGGAGCGAACCTCGTTTTTCACACTATGCAGATCAGAGCTGATAACACGGACACAGAAATGCAATCAGAGCCACAAGCCCGAGCTGGCCACACGCAGGATTTCCCAGCCAGCAGTGGCACAGCCCAGGGCGTCACAGGAGAGCAGCCAGGCACACTCAGATGCTGCTCCTGGCAAGGACTTCCAGGGCTTGGCAACTGCCAGGCTTTCCCCATGTTGAGTCAGGGGAGGCAGAATGAAGCAGTGCCAAGTGTGCTCTGAGGGACACATCTGAGCCAGCCTGAGGCCGTGCTGGCCGGAGGGAGGGACAGAGATTCTCTCAGCATTGGATTTTCACCCCGGTGCCTCTGGAGTCTGCTCAAGCTGTGTCCTACAGGGACTGCTCCACCAGAGCTCCCAACAGTTAAGGAAGAAGAAGTTCTGGAGAGAAGAGCTGCAGTGGCTTTGGCCCTGGAGCAGCTGCCTGATCCTCTGGCTGGGCTCTAGACTGTAGCAGCTCTTGACACTGCGGTGGAGCTGGGAGGAAGGTTGGGCTGGCTGAACTGGGACTCACAGCCTGGATTTTGGGTCCCAGCTCCACCATAATGGAATTAGGGAAGCCTTTCATTCACGCTAAGTCCTCAACTCACCTTTTAAAGGATGTATTTCTGCCTGGAAAAGCTGCTGAAAGGATAAAATCTGTAAATCATTGCAAAAGGCCTGAGAGCACAGGGTGAGGAGGGACATCAAAAGTACTGAGATAGACAGAATGGAAAAGAATATTTGAGTGGCTTTCTAAAGATGCAGAAAGATATTTCCTGGCATTTTCAAATTGCCTATCTCTTTAATTCTTTTTTAACCTATGTTTGAAATAGAGTTAAGCCCAGATGAGTTAAAATCCCTGTTCTCTGTCCATCCATCCATATATGTGTGTGTTTACTTTCTGGTCTTAGGCAATCTCAAAGTGTCAGCATCCCATGGCAGGGGGTGGAACAAGATGATCTTTAAAGTCCCATCTAGCCCAAAACATTCTATGACAAGGCATTGATAATAAAGATTTTCATACCATTTCACTCTGCCTGGCAGGAGCCAGCCTCAGGAACATAACAGAGCTTATCCATGCACAACATCCAATTCATACTTGCTCCTTTTATGGATCTTGGTCTCAGCAACATTAGCATAAACTATCAGTGACCTAATATTTCACCCAAGTATAGCTCCATGTTTGCATTTGGAATGAAAAACATTCCTGTTATTCACATTTGCTCGTGCTGGGACTGCAATATGTAATGGCAGCACCTGAA
>VZRF01012741.1:3282234-3308556 GCA_013396875.1 Vireo altiloquus | reverse complement strand
ATGTATATATATATGTGTGTGTGTATTCCCAGCCTTGCACAGCTGGGTTTCTAATTCCTATCCTGTGTGGAATGAAAACAACAATAACAATTCTCTAATGTATATTACAGCTAATCTTCTGTAAATATACTGATATTTGATTTTGTAAAGATCATTTTTTTATGCAACTTCCAAGATTGTTGGGCTTTTAAATTTTATTTTTAATTTTAAGATGTTTTTGGCATTAAAGCCTCTGGAAGAACATTGCAGGGGCAGTTGTGGGTTTTAATTTTCCAANGTTAAGCCCAGATGAGTTAAAATCCCTGTTCTCTGTCCATCCATCCATATATGTGTGTGTTTACTTTCTGGTCTTAGGCAATCTCAAAGTGTCAGCATCCCATGGCAGGGGGTGGAACAAGATGATCTTTAAAGTCCCATCTAGCCCAAAACATTCTATGACAAGGCATTGATAATAAAGATTTTCATACCATTTCACTCTGCCTGGCAGGAGCCAGCCTCAGGAACATAACAGAGCTTATCCATACACAACATCCAATTCATGCTTGCTCCTTTTATGGATCTTGGTCTCAGTAACATTAGCATAAACTACCAGTGACCTAATATTTCACCTAAGTATAGCTCCATGTTTGCATTTGGAATGAAAAACATTCATGTTATTCACATTTGTTCGTGCTGGGACTGCAATATGTAATGGCAGTACCTGAATTTTTTCTACGAACTCTTCCAGAACAATTCAAGTAAAATAATAATGGAGAAGGTAACTTTGTGTATGCCTGTGAGCTCAGCATGAAGAATCCTTTTGCCTATGAATGAAAAAAAGTCTCTAAATACAGAGATTCTGTAATCTTTAAATGAAACAAATATGAATTTCTGGTGGAAAAATCATGAGCCACTACTCCTGGAAAAAGGTTCACAGGAACTGGGGAGAGACTGGTGCAGCAACTACAGCATGAATATACACACCTGGGGAGGCAGTGGTGCTGCTCAGAGAAAGACAAAAAAAACCTTCCCAACGATATAAGTGCAACATTAAAAATCTGGATTAAAACTGCATTGTGCTCTATAGAGGGATGACATAATACAGAATTTTAGAGATCAACCTGCTTCCCATGGAGCTCCCTCTTCTCCACTGTGCTCTCATTACCTTTTGCCTGCACTAATTACGGCAGCATATGGCACCAGAAAGAGGAGAAGGGGAACCTTATTGCAGCACAGCAATTCTCCAGCTGAACCACTCTCCACACTCATTACTGAGGACACACTGCAATTTTTCTTCTTTTTGGCTATGAGATAACAAAGGTATTCCTGCTCCCAGGCTGGTCTGGGTTATAAGCTTTGGGGAGGGCAAAACCATATTATATATATATATATATATATATGTATATATATNATGTATATATATATGTGTGTGTGTATTCCCAGCCTTGCACAGCTGGGTTTCTAATTCCTATCCTGTGTGGAATGAAAACAACAATAACAATTCTCTAATGTATATTACAGCTAATCTTCTGTAAATATACTGATATTTGATTTTGTAAAGATCATTTTTTTATGCAACTTCCAAGATTGTTGGGCTTTTAAATTTTATTTTTAATTTTAAGATGTTTTTGGCATTAAAGCCTCTGGAAGAACATTGCAGGGGCAGTTGTGGGTTTTAATTTTCCAAGGCCAGGTTGGATGGGGCCCGGAGCATCCTGGTGTGGTGGGTGACATCCCTACCCACGGCAGGGGGGTTGGAATGAGATGATTTTTAAAGGCTCTTCCAACCCAAACTATTCTTTTATTCTGTGCTTCACCTTTTTTTCAGATACTGAAGAACAATGTGGATTGATTAAATGTATTAATTTCGAGGTGCTGGTGAGTATACAGGTTTGGGCTCCATTTTTTACTGAGATATAAAGCCACTGCCCAAAATCTTCTGCTGCAGCCCCTAAACACAACGTGTATGTGTTAATTCCTGATCCTTGAGGTTTTAAGAACTGTCTTTACATCTAACTTCGGGACTCAGAGTGGTTGGGGTTGGAAGGAACCTCTGGATATCATCACAGACAGTTTTTGAGACCTGCTGTGAATTTTAGGCCTCACTGTGTCTGGCCTAAATCTTGGCCTAAAGATCTTCCTTGTAACCATGCTCCATTAACACAGAGCAAGCCCAATCTTCCAAAGATGTTGTTAGAGAGTCAGAGAGGAAAATAAAATCTGAGCTGTCCTCTGCTTGTGCTTTGCAGTGCCCATCTCACACTTAGCTGCCAAGCTAAGCCTAGCCAGCCTTCTTTACCATGAAATCATATGAAATGAACAGATTTGAATTTGGATTCAAATGCACTAAAAGTGTGGCTCTGTGCTACATGTGCAGCAGGCTGTGAAAAACCTCCTGCAGTGCTCTCCTGCAGAGATTTGGACATGCTCAAATTACTTTGGCTAGATTCTTAAAAAAAAAAAAAAAAAAAAAGTAAGAAAGCAAACTTAACCAAAATAATACTATTTTAGTCAGAAAAAACATATCATTTACAAAATCTAAAACCTGAAATAATTCACATTTTCTGGCCACACTGTCGAGAAAGGTGTTAGGTCAGATGTAATTTTGAACATACTGAAGATTGAGGATTTATGCAAGAGCCATTTTTCAGCCTCGTGGAATGGATTTATGGGCTTATAGACTGTCTGTATTTTCACAGGCTGGAAATGTCAACTTAGAGTATAATTTAAAAAAACCCAAAAAATTAAAACCTCTCATCAGTGCTGTGCCACAAGTGATTCTGTGCGTTTTTGGTCACTGAAAATGCACATTTCTCTGATAACCTGGACATGTTCCAGGGCAAATCCATCAGCCTTGCAGGTGGGACACCACAGCTTTTGTTCTAACTCCCTGCAGCATCTTTTTTCTGGGTGATCCCAGAGTGTCCCTCGAGTTTCTGGGAGTTTATGTCCAGAATTCAGCTTGCAGATGCTTTATGCCAATCCTGTCTGAACAGGCATCACAGTTCCCTGCCTCAGTGCCTGTCTGGCCCTGATCTCAGGGATTTTAGCCCTGGAAGTGGTTCTTGTGTCCTGAGGGAATGGGTTGCAGGCTGTGACCTCACTACAGGCAGGGTTTGCTCCTCTTTCCATCTGCAGAGCACTTTGATGCACCTCATCTCTCCATCTGAGCCAAAAGATTCCTCAGTTTGGCTTTTTTTTGTGTGTTCCAACAGGGATTTAACAGGCTGGCTTTCATCACAATTATCTATCTCCGAGGATACGATCAAAACAGAATCAAAAATTAGCTGAAATTCAGTTTTCAGTCCCCCGCCACTGAAAAATGTCAAATGAGAAAATGGTTGAATAATTAGGTATTTGTGTGGAGAAATAATGGTGTAAACCCCTTGGTAAACATGAGGAAAGTAACAGGAGAGTCATTGCAACTAGAATAATAAAATAAACTCAAACTCAAAACCTACAGCAATTAATCAAATGAAAATAATAAAATTGTATTAATGAGGCGGTTAAGTAAAATGTTCTGGAAATGGAAATATTTTTGTTATTATTGTACAGTCTTTCAAACATTACTCTGTGCTGAAACCTAATTTTCTCTTTTTCTTTCCTTCGGGGCAAAAAAAAAATGTCCTAAAAGCTGAGGTATAACAAAAAAAAAAAATCCACAAACTCATTTATGTATGTTTTAATCAGAAGCGATTAGGGCTACGGTTAAATGAAGCCAGAGGCTACAACCATCAGAATTATTCCTAAAGCTAGGGAATAATACACCATATCTGGGACTAACACACTGGTGTAATCAGGTTGTCACTGTTAGAATAATTGTCAACACATGCAAATCAGTAAAAGTTTTCTCATTGTAGCAATTGTGCCTCAAAAGCTAATCAACATCAGATGAGCTGCAGGGTCTTTTACAAACTACCCAGAGAAGGTTTTTGGCAGCAAAACTCTATCAAAGTTTCTGACGCGCCTGTTCTTTGTGCCTGTGCTTCCAGCAAAGGCAGCTGCTCCCACTGCAAATCCATTTGCTGCTCTCCGTGTCCAAGAACATTCCTGGTAGCTCTTGAAAAACCGGGAAATTTCCATAAGATCCCAGCAGATTGACCACTGAAATGTCAGTATAGAACAGAGCCATGGAACAGCACATTTCTGCAGCTTCCCCAGGCTTTTTTTTCAAGGGGATGGGCAGAAAGGAGGATGGAATTGGCTCACCCTGTGAGGTTTTAATCCATCCAGATCAACAGAAGTCCTGCTGGACTCTGGGTCCCACTGCCAGGGTCTGGCTGCTCCCAGCAAGGGATTGCTCTGGCAGCTCCCAGGAAACCTCAGCTGTGCCCTGGCCAAGACTAAAGTCGCAGTGGAAATGCCCTGGTCTGGAGACACCTCCCAAAAGGGCAGGGCAGGGCAGGGCAGGGCAGGGCAGGGCAGGGCAGGGGGGCTCAGCACGGATCTGCATCCTGAGCCTGTGTAACCAAACATAATCCCAGCCCTGGCCACTGTTCACTCAGGGACTCATCTCTTAAGGAAGGAAGGGAATTTGTTTCTGCAAATTAATTTCCAGGAGAGAAGGGTAACAAATGTGCTGAGTAACAATTTCAGCACAGTTTGTGCACTGTTCCAGTGCGAAGCCTTCAGTACACTGATGCCTCAAAGCACAGTGAGAGCAGCAAGGACCTCTGGTCACCTTCAGCTGCCTCTTGCACACTCACTTGACTCTTCTGTTGCCTTTTCTCACCAGTATTTTTCAAAGAATTCCAGTCAAATATAAATCTGGAGGACATGGGATATACCAGCAAGGGGGAATAACACCTTGCCACTTCGAAAACAATTAATAAAGTCTAGAACTATCACAGGCCTTTCTCCTTGTTGCCAGAGGATCAAGAAATACCAAGGGGGACACTTTGGGAATTAATTCTTGCAGATTTAGCAGAATTACTTCCTTTGATACTAAACATTAACAATATTTCCTGTTAATGATGGATCTTTGGGAAGCAAAGAATATTCACAAATGACACAAAGAGAAAGATCAGTGTCTCAACCTGAACATCCACAAGTGGAATCCCTGGGACCACAGCTCCTGGCTACTCCCAAGGCACTCAGAGTTATTAACAGAATGACTTTCCTCCATCCTATCCCTTACTACATGTAGTCATTTTTACCTCTACAGTGCTAGAGGAAATCCTGGAACAGTTTGGGTTGAAAGGCATGAACCAGCATAAATATTTTCACTCGGATTTTCCTAGCCTAGCAACAAAACTCATAGGAAAAAACAAAAAAAAAAGGGTAGCATAAGAAAGGACAAAATTTAACACGCAATAAATTGGCTGTGCAAGAAGTGGCAATTCAGACAGAAAATCTGTGAAGGAGCTGATAGTGCCAGGAAAGCAATCGCAGGAGTTTCCTGTGCTGTCAGAGCTGGGGCATTCCCGAGCTGGCTGAACTTGCACAGGGCTGGTTTCTGAGGCTCAGCTATTCCCAAGGCATAGCACGAGGGTGATGGGGGAGCATTAATGCTCTGCTGACTTGGGAAAGCCTCCTTGGCACGCTGCAGTCAGAGGCCTGGCAGGAAAACCATCCCCAGCCCTGCTCCTTGCCTCTGCCCTCCCTGTCAGACACTCAGCAGTGTCCCCAGCTCTAGTTAAACATGATAGGACAGCCAGGATCAAATATGCTGCTGCTGCTGCTGCAGGGTTCCCTCCAGACGCTCATTTTGGTGAGATATTGGCTGCTAACCCGCTGATTATAAGCGTGTTTTCTTGTATTTGACAGGCATAATCTTGAGTGGCAAAGATCCACGTTGGAATCCAGACTTTGCTGAAGGAAAACACTGATCCTGGGAGTTGTGCTGAACCTGATCCAGGCAAAACCTGGCTTAAACCTTGGGTTTCTTCTCACATTACAGTGCTGCCTGAGCCATTACTGTGGTCTTTGCTGAGCATGGAGCTGAGCCCCAGAAGGATATTTTGTTTTTGCAGCTGACAATAACAGCTGAATTAAGAACAGACATCTCATAGAGGGGATTTGCTCAGCAGGCAGAGCTGTGTGAGCCCTCAGGAGGCTGCAGCAGCACCCTTGGCCTCTCCTGCAGAGCCACTGCTGCTCCTGCTGCCGCAGCCTGTGGGTGCCACCAGCTCCTCATGTCCACAGGGACACATTCCCATCACCTCTGTGCTCCTGCAGGCAGAGCTTGGCCAGCCAGGCTGGAATGTTCCACCAACACTTCTGTACTCATCACAGCATCAATGCCAACTCCAAAATGCCACCACATCTTCCTTCTGACCCCTCCCTGAAGGAGGGAGCTGGACTGAGGCAGAGCCCCATGCTGGAAATTCGAGTTCCTGCTGGCACACAGAGTCGTGGAATCATGGGATGGTTAAGATTGGAAAAGATATTTAAGATAATCAAGTCCAACCATTAACCCAGCACTGCCAAGGCCACTCGTGTGCCCAGATGTCACATCCACGGGGCTTTGGGCACTTCCAGGGATGGGGATTCCAGCAGAGCCAGCTCTAACTCCTGGTGTGACACTGGGAATCAAAGGCTTGCCCTGGCTCCAGCCCTTGCTAAGTATTACCTTCAGGGAGGAGATATTGTGGAGCTCCAGACCCAGGCAAACCATTCCAGGGTGGAACAGAATGGAATCAGAATGATTTTGGGAACATTTTGATGGCAATCGAGGAGTTAGGTAGGAGTTGTTAGTTAGGACTAACAACTAACAACTAATCCTTGTTGCCTATTTAAACTCTAAGCATCTCTTATAAAAGTTGAGTTCTCTATTGAACAGTGCAAGAGCAGGAGATAATATAAAATAAAAGATGTCACTTTCTTATCAGTAATGCAAAAATTGACATGTTTTTCCTTTCAGTTCTCTTGTTTAGCTCTGCTTAAAAAGAACTGTATTCGTAGTAGGAAAATAGACTGTCCTGGTGCTTTTGTATAATTATGTAGCCCAGAGGAATTAATATCCACCAAGAAAAGCATTTTACAGCCCTGTAGCATCAATAACAAGAAAAGGAAAGGGTAGGTGAGAAATTCACTAGTGTGTTTGATAATGTGAGTACATAATATCCAAGGAAATATTACATTACCATCTGATAATGTGAAGAAAAAGGCACATTTATTCCTGGCTAATAATAACTTTTAAATTAAGATTTTGGGTTTTTTTTCCAGTTGATTTCAAATACACTAAGTACTTCACAGGCACAGTTCTTACAGAAGAAACTTAATTAATTCTCTTTCATTCTTTTGGTCATAATGGATAATCTCCTATTTGAGTTTTGTTTGACAGATTACATTGAACTATACAAAAAACAGGTGACCTCTTTCTGCCCTGAATGTTTCAGCAATGTGTAATATTGTGTCATATCTTTTCCTTTATTTTCAGACAGTTTCTTTTGTTTGCCTAACTCACTCTCTTTAACGACCATGAAAAATGAAGAGGGCAGTGTGATTTACCTGTTCTAACCTCAGTGAATCAGATTCTCAGGCATTCAAGCTGTCCAAACCCACTCCAAAGCCATGAATGTCTCTTACCCACCTGGCCCTTATCATGTTTCAAGGTCTTGAGTGTTTTATTCCTAAACTCGTCAAGGCTCTTCCCTTTGTTAGGGGTTGCTGTGCTGAAATTCCCTCCTCTCCACCTTTCTGCCTGTAGGAATTTCTAACATCTCACATCCAAGGGATGTTAAAAAAACAAAATACTGCTTTCCACTTGTTGAACAAAAGCATTAAAACTCAGATTCCACCCTGTGTTTTGTTCACTCAGAGGATGTTCATTTTATCATCCCTTGTACGAGTGATGTCACTGAAAAGCACAATTGTCCTCACACATGTAAATATTAATAGATAGTGGCCAAAATTAAATCCTGCCAGATATTCTGAAAAAAATGTCACAAGTTGTATTTAGATATATAATATACAACATATTAAGCCCCCTTGTGTTTTTCAAGGAAATAAAAAATTAAAGTATATTCCTTAGAGAAAACATCCTTTCTATACTAAAAGTTGAGTTCCTGCTGGAGAAGTCTCAGTAATTTCCCTTTTCAGGTTAAAAAGCTTCTTTCTTGCCAGGGTGCACATTCTGTGTGCATCTGAGGCTTGCTCTGATGTGCTGCCTACAACAAATCAGCCCTGCACAGAACAATTTTTATATCAGGTTCATCATGATAATAACCAAGCCCCCCTCAGGCAGATATTAAACAACTTGACAGATGTGTGTCATTTAAGAAATCTGCTGGCCAGTGATGGAAAATGTGAGGAGGTTAGAGGGGAAAGCTCCACATAAGTATTCATTTATGACACAAAAAGAGCTTTCATTAGATGTTATGGGCTTAAGCACTGAAAATACAGGAAATGGAAGATTCAGAGTTGCTTGTTTAACCTTAATTTACCACACTGACAGTGCTGATAAACTTTCTGTCCAGGTCTTGCCTGACTGCAGGGTTGTACCAATGAGGTAAATATTTTACCAAAAGTATTGCACTATTTGGTCATGTAAAGTTTTGTTTTCTGCTCGATATCCATTCAGCGCACACAAATATAATGCTCTGTGAATTGAATGTATTTAATCTTCTCCTAAGATTCTATTATGCCCTAGTTACTTCATGCTGTTTAACCCTGTGTTGGATGCCCAGGAGTTAAACTTCTCACACCCTTTTCCCTTGTTTTTTGGGATCTGGATATTTTTGCCACCCACTTTCAATGTGAGTCCAGAGCATCATTTTGGGATGAATTTTAATGTTTCAATTTGACAGACAAAAAAACTGGAAGCCTCAAAACCTGTAAAACTAAAAGAATCTGAGGGTTTTTTCCACTGAAATGACAGACGCTGTAATGAAAATACTCACCTAGCTGCACAAAGAAGGACTTGTTCAAAAGCACAGTTATATAAAGATTAGAGCCATTAAGGGCTTTTCCTTCTTTTTCTTCTTCCTTGCACTTAAAAACCTAAACTCTCCAGCAGTTTCCACAAGTCAAACTGACTTTACACCCTTGACATGGAGATGTGCAAAACTGAGACAGTGTTGTTTTCTTCCTGAGCTAAAATGCTTTTTAACACTGGTTAATAACTTAGAAGATTCCAGGGCCAGAAGCTGCACACCTTGTTCCCTGCTAATGGACAAATTCCTTATTTTAGTCCTGAAGTATTATCAGATAAGGGCAGGGGCTGCATTTGTGCAAAATGCTACCAACAATCCGTGGCTGAATCTCCAGAGAGGCTGGGCCTTAGGCAGTGAGAATTCTTGTGGAAATTTCCCATGGGAAAGAGGAAAGAGGAAAGAGGAAAGAGGAAAGAGGAAAGAGGAAAGAGGAAAGAGGAAAGAGGAAAGAGGAAAGAGGAAAGAGTACTTTGCCAGACCCATTAAAACAGGTAATCGTGTAAAACTTCTCCAGGGTTTGGAGTATTCAGTGAAATCTGGGTGAGGAGGGTTGGTAGCTCCAAGGGGATGTGGTGCTGAGCACTGCCCAGAGGAGCTGCCCAAGGGATCCCATGGATAATTATTATCTGGCTGTATGTAGAGAAGGCATGCATGTCTCTGTAGGCATATTTACCTGGAGTATAATGGTCATAAAATTAGGAAGAAGTCAGTCCCTAGTAATTCACATTTGAACCAAGGATGAATCTGCAGGCTTACTGCTGCTTAACAAAGTGCATAATTTCACTCTTACTCAGAAACTATTTTGCAGAAATTGGCATCCTTATTGCTAAGTTAATAGAAAAATTCCAATTGAACTCTACAAGGCATTTTTCCTATTACAGTAACACTGCAGAGCTCCATTTAGTAAAAATGAGTGCTTAAACCTTCTAACAATTTCTTCACTGAACTTCAATTCCACTCCAAGGATAACCATCTGTGAGCCTGAAAGGAGATGTGGTCTTTATACCTTGAAATGCACAGGCTGGGGTTGCCTTGCCACCGAGCAGTGGCTGTGAACACACAACAGGAATTCTGTGCATTTGGGAAAGCTCCTGCTCCCAGATGGAAACCTACTCCCAGATTCACGGGGAGTTTTGCCCTGAACTGAGCATGTCCATGGGTTTATTCTATCCTTAGTCTGGAGATGGCAAATTAATGAAATATGGATATAATGTGCCAGACATCTCCTCAGTGCCATCCAAGATCTGTGTCTGCTTTGAAGAGACAAGTGCTGAATTGCTTAATTAGACACTTTCCCTTCATGACAGGATCCAGACCTGGGTGCAACACTAATCTTCCTGGAAAACTTGGATTTCAGTGCTTGGTTTTCCAGCTTTTGCCATCATATGAAACACCACTGGTCCCTGGAGCTCCAATCATAACTATTACCTGTCCAAATAAATTTCTATCAAAGCACCACAGAAAGCTGTAACTACACACACACGATCAAACCTGGCTGAGTGAGACTTCAGAATTCAATAGCTTTAAAATATTGAGAGAAATTCATACCACCCCCTTCCCTGTCGACACGACTCCTCACACTGTGTCCTCAAACTTGATAGCTAACTTATTATAATCAAGATACTCTTTGCATCTCTCAGAGACAAAATCCTGCCTTTTCTGAGACTAGAAGAGAACACTAATGACAAAGTGAGTTATTGTCTAGATGTGCCTTCCACTGCAAGCATAACTTGTGACTGATAGATCCTATTGTTATATTTCTCAAGAAGATCTGCAATATTGTTTAGTCAGTGACATGAAAAATGTGCCCTATAATTTCACAGTTCACAGCCATTCATTCTGAGTGCTGACACGGTTGAAATCATAATGTGGCATAATATTGTTATGCAGGATAAAGACAGAGGGTCTAATTAAACTCCCCTTAAATGCTACATTCATCCTTATTAATCAAGAATTCAGGATTCTAAAGGTAATATCAAGGCATGTTGGAATAGGTGACTATGGCTTATTTGATTTCATGGAAACGCAGATTTTCAATGCTATCATCCATAACTTTAATATCAACATATTAAGTACGATCTATGCCAACAGAGTAGAGCAGTGGAAAATTTTAAGAACAGGATCTTCCTACAAGTATTGTCAGGAGTGATGAAGTCTAGCTTCACATAGCTGGGTTCTGGGCAAAACTATGAATCAAGGATTGAGAATTCCTGGGCCCCCTGCTTTAGGTAGTCTTTAACAATTTAATTTAGACACTTCTGCTATTTCAGAGACCAATCAAGGAGAGAGGGATTGATTTTTTTTTTCCTCCCTCAGGAGAGGGACACTGTTCTTAAGAGCCTCATTCAGTCTGGGTGAAAATCTCCTCCCTGCTCTTCCTCCTTTTCTACCAGGAGAGGACAAGGAAACAGATACTCTACCAACATTTTTATGTACATTAACCTTTCCCCAAACCTTGGCAGCTGCTGGGAAGAACCGAGAATCCAGACAAGGTAAGATATGAGGATAGACAAGGCAAGTGGGGAAGATCCCTCACCTCCTAGCAAGGCAAAAACTGATCTTATCAAAGCTCAACTGGTGAGCTGGGATTGGCTTCAAGCACTGAAAATTAAGATACACAAAAGCAGAAAGAAGTAGAGAAGGGGTCAAACATCTACTCTAACACAGAGGCAGAGAATATCAGTAAAAAGAGGGCAAAAAGAAACTTCAGGGGAGACTTAGAGGTGTCCCTCCCTGTGAGGGACACTGGAAGAGCTGGAGAATCAGTGATGCCAGGGACCCTCCCTGAGCTGAGCAGGGAGGTGCTGACAGGCTGCTGCTGAATTAGAGCAGCCAGGGGATGGCTGTGAGGAGCAAAGGCACCGAATATCAGAGCCTATGGACACCTGCTCACAGCTCCCAGGAAAAGCACATCCTGCTCCTCTGCAGCTCCGCTGTTGGTGCTGGCAGAGGGGGAAATGGTTTTCCTGAATGGGCAGCATCAGGTGCTGTCCACAGCTTTTATAGGACCTGGATTCCAGCTTTGGCAGACGTTTCAATTCTCTTAGCAGTGGGATTTAGTTCCAGTCATTTGTTCTCTTCTGTCTCATCTCAGTAGCTCCCACCTGAGAATTATTTTTTTTCTTTTTTTCTTTTTTTAACCAGCTGCTTCCTTCACATTAGTTCAGCCTTGGTGATGTATCCAGGCAGCTACAAACCACCTTCTGCACAGGGAAAATGGGGCTGATTTCACTCCTGAGCCATTTGCACCCTTGCAGAGTTACATCAGTGTGGTTCTGGGTATGAGAGGAGAATAAAGCAGGTACAGCACCACTCCAGAAACAATTGTTCTTCTTTCCCTTATTGCTGTAGGCCTAAAGAATTTGCTGTATGGGGAAAGACAGGTCATTTACTTTGCTCAGTAAATGAAAAGCAGAAGTCAGTTTGGTCAAACTGACCAAAAAAAAAAGACAATGCAAGTTTTTTACTATTTTTTCCCTTCAGATATTAGTTTTATGATAATAAAATACAAGAATCACATTAATTTTCTACTCAGAATTAACACCTTCAAGGAAGAGCATCAGTAAAAAGATTGCTTTTGTAAAATACTCTTGAGCCAGTGACTGGCCACTGAGAACCTGCAATGACATGTGGTGGTTGTGTGGTGTGATGGGATTGCCCAAGTTCCTTCTTTCAGAGCTGATTAAATCTCCTCTTTTCTGGCACTGTTTGCTGGACACTCCAATACCCACAGCTCTCCAGCCCTGGTCTTTCTGTGTTTCACATTTTACAAAGATAGAAGTGAAAAAACTTTTCTTTGCTTCAAGCAGATTCCGTCTCTCCCTGCCTTTCCATCTAACTTAAAAGAGAGAAAGGAAGAGAAAAACAATGTACACTGCCCAATGCACAGCAACTTCAGATCCAGAGATGCACTACAAATTCCCAGTGGCTGGGTTCAGGTAGGCCATAAATAAAACTGCAGAGCCAACTTGAGATGCTCTTGGGTGTAACTTACAGTGAAAAACTCTGGTGCTGCATGCTGAGAGCATGGCTCAGCCACTCATTTGTAATAATGGAGCTATTCTTCTGTCTGCACAAGGAAAACAAATCTCCTGTTGTTAGGAATCAAAGACAAGTCCTTCAGACTCTAGGAGACATATTTAGCCATGACTAAGAGTGTTACTTCCTAAGCATTCACTCTTTAAGTCATCCCATCCTTCTCTCATTATGTAGTACTTCTGGAAGTGATTGGAGTGTATCCCAAAAAAGCAAGTTTATTGACCTCCACCAGCAACAAAAGTCCTTTAAAAGGGCTTGATGTGGAAGAAAGTATGCAAAATTGATCCCTTAAGTGGTTGTGAGCACTGTGATGTGAAGCCTCGTCCTTGTTCGCAAGGGGATCAGGATCTCTGAAAAAATCCTGGCGAGAGACATGAAAAAGGCTTTTTGAGTTTTCTGTGCAGTTCATGGCTTATGCATTCGCTGTGAGGAAGGGTGGGGACTGGCAGCCAAGGAAAGGAACAGAAGTAAAACTTCCTTTTTCCAGAAAATTCTGCTTAGTTTTCTCAACCTTTGGAGAATTGGGAGAAACTCACTGAGCTATGAATCCCAGCTCGGAGTAGTTTCAGCCCTATTTTATAGAATTTTAGGCAGCCATTTTATTTCTTTTTGGACAAGGATCATGGCTGCCATTGATTAGAGGTTGGAACATTTCCACTGATTTCCTCCAACTCCACAGGCACCAGCCCTGATGTGAGGACGATCCAATCTAAAGCAAAACATGTCCCAGCAGAAGGAAATTCCCATTCCCAAAGTCAATGGCCAGTCCATTGTCCAGTGGCTCTGGATGAAATGACAAATCACGCACAGAATCATCGAGGCTGGAAGAGATCTTCAAGATCCAACTTCTAAACTACATCTCCAAGTGCCGCATCCAAGCACTTCTTGGCACTCCCAGGTCTGTGTCTCCACCCCCTCCCTGAGCAGATTATTCCAATTCCTGACCACCCTTGCGGTGAATTTTTTTCCAGTATCTAATCTAAACCTCCTCTGGGAAACTTAAGGCCGTTTCCTCTCATCCTTTCACTTGAGACAGGGCAGAAGAGACTCACCACAACCTCCTCTGAGGCAGCAAACAAACACAATCACTTTTAATTCACTTGGGTTCAGCCTCCTCCTTCCTCTGCTCTGATGCTCCAGGATGAAACCTCATTAACACTTGGTTTGCAGCAGAGAAAAATGCAATTTATATCAAGAGAAACAGAGTCTATCCCCTTCCAGACAGACCAGTAGCTGTTATTTGGAGATGTTGACAATAAAAAATGACTTTGCTCTTGTTTCCAGACTAGCAGGGCTTGGAAACAGTGCCCTTGTGCTTCCAGGAGCCACTTGCACTATTTGGGGCAGCTCAATTCACTGCAGATATAAATATTATACACAAATATACACTTTATTTACATAGAGTGCTTCAGATATTTCTGCAGCCTTTCATGTTCCCATGAAACTCGATGCAGTTTGGGTTCTAAGTTCTCCAGCTTCAAATGCTGCATTTTAATTCTACTTAATGAATTAGATATGCTTTAGAGCTGTAATAAACTTTTCTTGTGAAGATATTTCTAAAGCATTGAGTCACATTGCTTACTGAGAATAAATACTGGAACAATATGTTTACATAAATAATTTAAAATCCAAGAGCACAGTAGGTAATAAAAATATATTGCCATGATAAGCCATGAAACCAGAAAACAACACTTCTCTAATTAAAAATTACAAATACACTGCAGTAAACAACTTATTTACACATAGTTAAAAGTCTAACTATTGAATATTCTGGACTTGTTGAATCCCCAAAAAAGGGAAAAATACTAAAACCAATTTCTTCACGTAGTCAAATATTGAGAACCATAACTGTGTTTAATTAAGATCTACGGTTAATAATAGATTTCAGAGTGAGGTTCTTCTTTTAATTTCCCTAGGTAGAAAATGTTATTAAATTTGGCCTTTAACTTCTCATTGACACGTACACTTGAAACTTCTGATTAAAATTTCAGAGGTTGTAAGAAGTACCCAAAATTAAACTCTCAAATCTGGCACAAAAATAACAATGAACCCTGATTAAGAAATCAAATTTCAGAAACTTCATTACTGTTCTATTAATAAATTGTTGGGTTATAATTAAAATGGGGCCTGCTGGATTTCTTTCATTTTTTAATTCTAGAAAATATGGAAACCGTAGAGACATTTAAATGCTTTAAAAAAAGAAAAAAAGAAAAATAAAAAAGAAAAAAAGAAAAAAAGAAAGGTTAATGAATCTGAGAAATGTGACCCTGCTTGAACAGGATTTTTTTTTCTTTCTGGGAGCAATGAGCTCTTATTTCCAGGATGATTCTCGCACCTCTACCTCGAGTTCCTCAGGAATGTTAACATCTGTGGATCAGGGATGAGCTGACACCATGCAAGTTCTGCCTCTCGTGTGCAGACAAATGGCCACAGCCCGAGGCCTGTGATTTTGGAGCCTTGTTTTTTTCACTGAAACACATTTTTTGCCAGCTTGGTTGAGCTTTGAAATGAAATTCTTCCTCAGCCTGCAAAAACACTTCAAGCTGAAGAATAAGAAGGAAAATTGCTTCGAAAGTACAGCTGTCTTTAGGAAATTTTACAAAGTAAGCCATGTTTTTCAGAGATAAGTAATTTGATTCTGATTCAGATCTGCATTGTTCAAAGAATAAATTCAATCTAGTTGCAGACAATGGCAAAAATGGTTTCTCTACTCTTTTTTGTGGGTCTTGAAATGCATTTATCATGTTATACCTAGTAGAGTAACTAAATTTCCTGATTACAAATAATCAGCAGCTCCTTTTACAAGTTCTATACAGAAAATTAACTAAAAATATCCCTGCAGTTAGATATATTTCAGTTGTAATAGGCTGAAAAATAGAACCCAAAGCCCGCCAACATTAATTCTCTACTGGTCTGCCCATTTTGATGAGATTTATACTTTGTTGGGTGTGATGTATATGG
Organism: Vireo altiloquus; assembly: GCA_013396875.1. Taxonomy (NCBI): domain Eukaryota; kingdom Metazoa; phylum Chordata; class Aves; order Passeriformes; family Vireonidae; genus Vireo; species Vireo altiloquus. The sequence continues at coordinate 3,292,702 of VZRF01012741.1, read as the reverse complement.
TTCACACGGCACAAATCTGACATTAATTACTTCTTGTAGACCAAACATTGCTCACTCATGGTCATTAATAGCCAATGGAATATCTCTTTTAGGAGCCTGTGCTGTCCTTGCTTGGCCTTTATTTTACCATATAGTCGTAGCAAGGACTGATGGCACAATTGTAGTCTGAGAACCACAAAGTGTGGTGCCGTGTTCTAAAAGTCCTGGGCATTGTCCCAAACTCTAAACACACACCTGCCTGTGGGAATTTGAGGTAAATATTTCAGCCAGATCCCAACCAGTGAGTGGTTTTGGCCTTTATCCATGGAATTTCACCCTGCCTTTAATTGCAGGGGCTGCTCTCATACCACAGTCTGCCTTTTTCTCTGCTGGTACCCAGGTGTTTCAACACCTGTCAGCATTAAAACACCTTTTAAAAATTCTGGTTTATGCTTTCCTGTTATTTTAGCAATAGGACTGCCAGGTAGTCAGATTAGCCCTTCCTGATACATTCTACCATTTCCCAGATTTCCATTACATTTGCGTTATTTTCCTCTAATTTACACAACCACTTCCATTTCCATAGTTTCTTTATATGATCATTCCTCATTCCCAGCCCAGTTTAGCTTAATTCTGCTCTTCTTTCCTGCACATAAAAGAAAAAAATATCTTGCTTTTGGCTATAAACCTGCCTGGCTATGCAGATACAGTAAAACTTCTGGGAAGATTCTATTTAGGTTGCGAGTTAGTCAAGAATTGAGACCTCCTTGGCAGAGAGTTGTGAGATGTGGTGAACTGCAGAAAGTGTTTGTGTTACTTGACTGGTTACACATCACACTTAAAGATAATTTCAGAATATTCAGTGACTCACTAGATGCCCTTTAAATCCAGGGTCGATGCAGTTCGGAGAAATTCAGCAAAATCCGTAGGTCAAGGGGAAAATTTCAGGTAATAGCTCCTGGATGGTTGGTTTTGATAACCAAATCCTCAAATTTTCAAGGCTTTTCTCTTTCAGCATCACAAAATCAGCTCTTACATTAATGAATGTTAGTTTTCCCATCTCCCATGAAAATAGATAAATCATGGAGAACTTCAATAATTGTGTTTCTGAAAGTCAGTCCAAAGCCCAAAGGAAATAAATATCTGTTCCCTGCACAAGCCAAGTTCTGAGCAAAGCTGCTGAGGTCATATTGCCCTGTCTGACAAGCGACAGAAATTCCGTCCATAGACACATATTTTTGTGAATGAAATAAGGGATTTTTGGAGCAAAAGCTAAACTTAAGAATAAAAATTTACTTTATAAATAAATCTATTTAGAAAACAAGGGGAAAGGTGTGTTACGAATCATCCTTCAGGTAAACTGGTATTTCTATGATAGAAGTCAAAGGAGAAAAACTGAACTATTCACATTATTAACAATGTTACCGATGAGGTGATGCAGAGAATTGAAACGTTTAATTATCTGCCTCAACTTTTTCCTCCTCCCTTGGAGATAAGCACACTCACCTGCTGAAATTCACCTCCTCATCATTCAAATCTGAGTCATTTGCAGTGACATTTTCACCAACACTTGTCACTGACAGAGAACATCCTCAAGATCAGCAGCTCTCTTTTTTGTCGGAAAAAACACGTGCCAAACCTTCTTTGAGGGCTGCACAATCACTGCTACATAACCCTGTGACAGCAGAGAAATCTCTGCCTTTGGTGTGGATTGACAGAGGCATTGTTCAGCTGCAGCTTTGAAGTCCTTCTCACAAGGTGTTTATACCCTTTTTACACACACTGAGACCTGGGGGAAATGATACTTACAAGGAGAAATGAAAAATTAAACACAGCTGTAGGTTTTAGTGGTCGAGCCTAACCTGTAATTCTAAAATGCTGAGAAAAGCTGTCTGGAAAGCCAATTTAGTATTAGACAATGATGTGGTTGATTTTTTGTTTTTCATAGAATCTAAAGTCAAAAGACCAAACAAGGTGGATCAACATATAAAATGATGATACCATGTAATACCTAGATTTGTTCCTTGTGAAATGGCACATATGTGGGATTATATTATTACAGCACAGAAATAATAATTTATTTCAATTTATCTGGACAAGGCCAAGTCTTATCTTCCTTTAGCTTCAGTCTTTCACTGGGAAATTTTTTCTCAGTTCTTGAAAGTGGATGGACAGTCATTATTTCACTGAGGGACATTATAAATAATCCTAAACCGATTTAAACCCTATGTAAAACAGTTGAATAATTTCTTTACACATTTTCAACTTTTGCACATTTTCACTGGCTCTCATCAAGGAAGAGTAAACAAGCAGGTTAAAAGAAATTTTGGAATTATGCAAAGCAAGTCTATTGCTTGTGGCACTTGATTGTTCTACCATAGGAATCTCATGGTGTGGAAAATTATTGCTCCCTAGTACAGTCCTGTGTTTTCAACAAATTGACTCTAATCGCAGGAAAAAAATTAAATTGTGACTTCTTACTGCATAGAGCCAAACAACCTTAACGTAATTCTATGCTGGCAGGCAAATTCTTGGGCACAAAAGACGCTCTCACTTTGTGATGGATGAGAATTGGAGGGCAGCACTCTCACCTGATGGTCTGGTGCTGCAAAGTGTCCGGGTCAGTGGCATTCACCGTGAGCACCACGCTGCCAACGGGGATGTTCTCTTGCTTGGTCACTGTCATGGGGTTTGGGTGGAAAACTGGGCCTTCGTTGACGTCCTCCACGGTGATCTGGACGGTGGCTGTGGAGCTGGGGCCGTAGGCTATGTCTGGGATCAGAGGGTCCTCGTTTTCCACTTTAATCAGCAGCGTGTGGAAGGCTGAAATCTCGTAGTCTAAAGGCTGCAAAACAGCAGATCAGAGGGTAAAGGGCAAACAGTGCTTAACACCTTTCCCTTTAGCCCATAGCAAACTTGCAGGTGGCAGAATTGGCCAGAAAGGGACAAGAGCATTCCCTGCACCTGGAACTTGGTCAGGATTTAGGATTAGACACACATTTTCAGTTCTAAAGGACACTGAAGATAATGAACATCATGGACTTAAAAAAACCTATGGAGACATCCCTCTGTTCATTTTTTCCCATACCTCATAGACATAATTCAATATATATGAATTTATATAGACACAATTCATATATGTGTGTTTATTTATATGTAGCATGCACATAAAAAATATATATATACAAATATATAAACAAATGAGTCACACTCAGTAGCTACTCATGGCAATAACACAAGCTGCTTTCTCAACTCTTGCCTTGAAATCAAAGGCACTGCTGTGGAAATACATGCATTTGTCTTAAGAATTGAAAATGCCTCTTCTGAATCCAAAAAGAAAATTCTGGTACAGGCAGCAAACAGGGTTATTTTCTTTTTTTTTAAGTCTGAGACGTAGGATTGTCTTCATACAAAGACAGGCAATAAATTTTCCTGTGAGACTTTAGAGATGACCAATCCACTTTAGAAATGTAGATTCAGTCTGAATCCATGCCCCTTACTTCCCTGCTACCTGTGTGTATTCTCTAACTGAGAACAAAATGGGACCCTTGAATTCTAATTGTACCTTCAGCCACAAACAAAACTTTGTTACAAAGTCTCACTATTAATTGTGATGATTACTGCAAATCTGGCTGTTATTTAAGCACAATGGTGATACAGATAGGAAGAGGCAGTTCTTGTGACTAAAAAAGTAATGTTACTGTGACAGAAGAAGGGGTTATGCACATAGTTTGGACAAGGGCTGGCAGCCAACTTTATATTTCTGAATAACCTATCCCTGGTGTGGGAGCGAACCCAGGGGATGAACCTTACAGCAACAACACAGGGCAGAAGGGAGCTGTTCTTACCTTGACAACAGAGAGCATTCCCTCGTTAGTCTGGGGGTTGGTGTGGATCTCAAAGCTCTGCCCTGGGTTCCCATTAATGATGGAGTAGACAGCTCTCCACGCCCCGGTGGCAGGGTCGTCACGGTCACCCACTGTCAAGTTCACTATTACACCTGTGACCCCCTCCTTCACTGTGGCTTGGAACTAGGAAAAAAAAACACAGAGGAAATCGTTGCTGTTTCCACTTAATGACCACACACACAAAATATCCGAGGCAGCATTAATTATTTACCCCAACAGGAGGAAGATGGGATCCTTGGCTGAAACGGAATGTTATGGGGTTTAAATAATGCATTCTCACCTATGAAATATGAGGTAGCACATTTCGGCTGCTCTCCACTTAATAGATGGCAGATAAGCAGAGATGTGATAGGAAGGGAGCTGGGGAAGATTCTGATCGCAGGAAGCCAGTTCAGCTCACATTACCGGAAAGTGAAGCATGAAAATACCTGCAGTGCTGCACAGCTGCATATATTGCCAGAAAGGCAACTGAGGGAAGAGGAACCTGACTCATACAGACCACTCTTGCCTTCAAATCTACTTTTATTTACAAAAAATCCAGTTTTGCATTTCACACCCTTTTTTTCATGAATAATCCCACCCGCATCCATTTTTCACTGCACCGTTACAGAGGCATAAAACAGGCCTCACAAAAAGCTTTCCCAGAGCATTTTTTGGAGGGCTTGCTCTAAGACACTCAAAAATAATTGGACCTCATGCTACCACTTTGTCTGCATAACTAAAAGTCTAAAAGTCAGTGCTGCTTTCTTTCTGCCGTGGAAGAATTTTTTATGACCTTGTGAAATGTGTTGCTGTACGATTCAAGCAGCCAAGCCCTGTAAGAAAATTCTGGTTTATGCTCCATCATTCTTATTTATGTAGGAAAAACATTAAGCAAACCAGTGGAAAAACTTGTAAGGGTCAGACTTAATAACGCTCCTCACCTTTCAAGTACTTGGGGCTGACGTGCTAAAAGCACTGTATATAAGAGTGATAAGATAATACCTGCTTTAGAGGTGGATAAACCAGGCTGATAACAGACCTAATCCTGAGAAGTGCTGAACATCAGCCCTGCCATTATAGATCATTAGGAAATCTTAGCATTTCTAGGGATTAAGCCTTCAAAAGTCCAAAATTACAAACTTTAATGACACAAATAGGTTTTGCCGTGCATGTGCAGCTTAAAAGCTGCATCGTTGGTGACAATGCATCACTCAAGGGCAAGAGTCACCCAAGTGGCTTCAAGACCTGAATAAACTAAATGTCTTTTCCTCTGTCTTACAGAACACAAGAAGTCATAACACTGCAGAAGAGTTTGTGAAAATGCCAAACCCAGAAAATGACATTTTATTAATATATAGATTTCCCAATCTGGACAAAGATTAAGAAAAGTGGATTTCCTCATATGAAATAAAGAAAAGATGACTATGTCTTACACTCTGTTCAGTTATCTTTGTTTTCCTTCTTTTTTCCAATGGATTTGACTTACCCTTCTAAACCCTTTTTCAATTTTTCTGTATAATTTGAGTGGATGCATTCGGTTCAAGCTTTCCAGCCTCAAACCTGATTTCATAAAAGGATGACATTAATAACTGGCTATTTATATCTTCTTTGGTGTATCTAACATAGAATTTAAAGATTCTTTTGATTTTGATAGTTAATATGTAACAGGTTGTGATTGAGCTTTGTTTCAGACGTTTCATTAAGCTCATTTGCAGTTTAATTGACTCTAAATGATAATACAACAATATTTTCACTTGCTTTGAAACAAATTAAAAGGAAAGCTCTATTAACAATCTTGGAAATAGCAGAAGAATGATTACCAAGATTGTGTTTCTTCCAGCTCAGCCAAATACTGTCACTGTCAAGCAGACTCAGATCCCTCTTACTTTGATTGAAAACAACAATTAGCCCGATTGATATTTTTATATTATTTCATATTGCCTCAGCTGAAGCATACATAAAATGAGACATCAGAACCAAAAGGGTCAGAATTTTTCTCACAAGTGTTCAGTACCCAACAATTTCCATTCAGCTGGGTAAAAAGGTGACCAGACTCCAAGGAAGCCTAATACTAAAGAATCTAACCCTTAGATTTGTCTGGGCATCTGCTCCTAATTCATATTGATCCTTCGGAAAAATCTTTTGCTTAATCCTCCAATCTGATTCAATTAAGTGTTCAATACTCCCTGGCTCACCTTGGGAACTGTAAGAGCTGTAAGGGTAAAATATTAAAAGACAAGGCTGTTTTATACAGATACATTATTGTGAAGCCTGTGAGACAAATTTATTATTTTTACCCCACCAGTGCCAGACTGTGATGGAAAAGGTTGCCATGGTGTGCCAGCTAGTTAAAACAATACGGAATGTCAGGCTAAGGATATCTAAATCAAGGATATCTCAGCTGGGGTTGGCTTTCTTCTGCATCCCAATTTTCTCCTTATTTAGGAAGAGCTCTCAGTAACTTCAGTTGCAGAGAGAAAAGGCACACAGACCTGCTGGGGGCACAGCACTGCTGAGCTTTGACTCCTGCAGGTCGAGGAAATGCCAACATCCACAGGGAGAGGCTGTGCCAAGCCAAATAATCCCAAGTACAGTGGCACCCTCACCCCCAGCATCCTTCACATTTTGGAAACAACCACACAAACACAGATATTTGAAGCTGTCTGGAACGTCAGACTAAAATCTGTTCAAGATAGATGGAAAAGCAGAATGACCAGACCACAGAAGTTGTCACAGAGGTCTACTCTAAATTTATAATGTGAAAAGTGTAATAAATCACAGATTTGTGATTGCAAAAGACACATATCTACTGTGAAATAGTGTGGCCTAGAAAAATATAGTGTATTTTATCTAGAAGGTGAACTCTTGCCTGTTCAGTCATCTTTATATAAGGAATAAACTTTCCAACATTTAGAAAAATCTGTTACAATTACACTGAGTCCCTTTCAAAAACAAAAGTAAAAGGGGAATTTAGAAACTATGAAAGGGCAAAAATAGGAATTAGATTTGGAAAATAAGAAAAGATAACCAAGGTTCCTCATACTTGACTGTGAAAGGTTTACACTCTCAAAGCACAGTGCTTAACTGGGAAAGTCTGAACCAGTGCTCTAAAATAAAAACCCCACAGTGGCTAACACAAATAATTGGATCACAAGTTAATTGATTTTACTCATTTTAAATATCTTCACATCCCCTAAGCACCACTATAAATTAAGAATAAAGTAGATGAGTTCAGTGCTTTATTTAAACTGCTATCATTTGGACCCATTTTAACGCTAATAACTTAGAAGGCTAATACCCTGGGCCAGAGTGGGTTTGCTGGAAGGAGATGTGTGCATTTACTGCTTCTGAGTATTTGATAAGTGAGGTTAACCTGCTTTGTGATGTGCCATGCTGTCATTTACTGTGCTTTTCATGCATACAGCCCAGAGATTTTAGCAATTCTGTCATTTTTAAAGTTTTAGAAACATAGGGGAGAAAAAAGGCCCAGTTATTCTTTTTTTCTGTATCCAAAATCTTGTGGTGAAATACACACACAATGGACTGATAGAAACTTAGAAGGAAACACTGAGTGAGCAGCAGTTAATGGGGAACAGAAAGATTTTGAAGAAATACAGGGGTGGATGTAGATGAAGTGTGTGAGGCATGTGAGGGTGCACAAATAGACTTCAAAACATAAGAGTGTTTGTAAGTCAGCAGTGTTTGCCATCATAATGGACTGATGGGAAGCAGATAAGGACACCAGGAATTCTTGTGAGGCATCACCAAGGTGGTTCCATGGGGCATGGAGGTCCTGGAGGGTGACAACAAGCAGCTTCTATTTCTTGCAGGAGAGGAGTCAGTAAAGGGATGGCAGGGAGACCAAAAATGTTCAAAACAACTCTGTTCAAATACAGCCCTGAGCAGAGGAGAGAGTCTCAGTCCAACCAACTGCTCCTCCCTTCCCTGGATCTTGCAAGCTTAATTTAGTGGTTGTTTCCTGCTGGAGCCAGGATGCAACACTGAGCCAAATCCCCTCCACACTGAGCTCTACAATGAACTGATAGGACATTGCAGCAGCAGCTGGCATTGACAGAAAAATTCCTCTGGATGGTCTCAAGACAAACCAGTCTTGTCAGATTCCCGCCATGGGGCAGGTACAGGAAAAGATCACTTTGCAAAAGTTATCACCTGATACTCCAGGCACTGACCCCACCTCAGTGTCAAACATAGCTGGAAATGGTACCCAGACTATATGAAAATCAGATTCTTATCTCACTGCCTCATTTAAAGCTTCTGTAGTAAATGAGATTCTGTTTACTGATTTCTCAGAGCGAGGAGATGCATTTAACTGCATCACAATCACCTGAATATCTTCAGTCCAGCAGCAGCATGAGCAGGAGGGAACAAGACCTTTATGAAGCCACTAAAAAACTGTCTCAGAGGGGCACTGGCACCCAAATTAAAGATCTGCCACCAGCAGTGAACACAGAGCAAGACAAATGTGCCTGGGGTAGGTGATCACTACCCAATGGCTCATTAAGATTCTGCACGCTGCGAAACCCAATCAGGAACAAACAAATTAAAACTCTGTGTCAGTTTGCATTTATCAGGGTGATATTCCAGTGGAAGGTATTCTGCGTTGCTATCGTGTTTGTTGCCTCTCTTATATATCATAAAAGATGGAAAATAATGGGATGTATTAATTCATATGACTCTCTTAGAAGTTCCACTGGGAAATTGTATTATTGCAATTATCTCCCTCCACTGAAGCCCATTGCCTTTGTGACCATATTTTGTCTGTCTAATTTCTTGAGGACGTGATGACAAGTTATAGAATCTCTTGCAACCTGCTTGCTCTTTGTGCCTTTTCCTTTGCACGCTGTCATTCAGTACATGCACCTGAGCCACCAGGATTTATTTGCTAAGGAAATGACATATTTTCTGTAGCTCTGTAGCTGGAACATCTCCAGGCGCAAATGAATTTTCAGAGTGGTCACAAACATTTGCATTCTGGATCAATCAGGAATGAGAGCCTCATAAATGTCAGAAATGAGCATTTCTGGCAGAGTGCAGAGGGACATAAAGCCCAGTTTGCCAGAGAAGGATAAATGAAGCCACTGGTGCTTGGAGCTCAGAGTTCACAGGCAGGGGAAGTATGAGGAGGAAATATTTGGCACAACAAATTGACCAAAGTGGAGCTGATGATTCTGCAGCCACCTTTCCTCCCATCCCAAGGGTCCAAGGTGCTGCCCCAGAGGACTGGAAAACTGCACCTGAGCAAAATCTGTTTATATCAAACCCTCCACGGGAGCAATTTAAAGGAAAATGAAGTGGTCGAGGCGAATTGTAACTTGGTGTTTCATCTCCCTTATCTCTTCTTCAGATTTTAAGTGTATTTTCCCTCTTAAAATTGTGCACAGCCTTTGCTGTGTGGACGCAAACAGCAGCTCTATTTCACTACAAAAATATCTGTATTAAAGTAATGGATTAAGTTGATGTAAGCTGCACACCAAGCAACACATGAAGCACTTGGAAAGCCATTTAGATGAAAGACACCACATAAATATAAAGCATTATCATGGTATGACAAGGATTTGATGGTGTAAACGAGATGCAAAGCAGAAATTATAGCTGTGAGTCACCTAAACAGGCTTTATTATTGTCATTGTCTTACTGCCATAATGCTGGCTCGTAGGCACTGTGTTATTTCTTAACTGAAAGTGTTTCAGCTTATGCTGTATTTTTTCTGAGTACATCATATTCTTCTACCTCCCTGGTGAAATTACAAGAAGAATTCAATCGTAGCTTAGAAGAAAAACCAAAAAACAACTTTTCAAATATATGAAATTGACCATAGTAATTTTGGATGCATTTTCAGTTTTTAGTTTTGAATGATTTTTTCACGGGGTCTGCATTGTAAATGCCTTGTGATCTTTCAAGGCTCTCACCAGTGACTTTACAAAGTAAAAGTAGGACTCGGTAATGAAGACCTAAATGAATATTTTTGTCTGCAAAATCTTTGTCTGCAAGTCTGCAACAAAAGCAACCATTCCAAAAGATCAGTTAGGTAAACAGAAGGCTTAGGGTTCAATTCTGCTCTCTGTAGCATGGCTCTGAATTTGTGCCTTTTTATAGAAAAACGCAAATTTGCTGAAAACCCCTGATATTAATCATGAATGAGCAAAAATAAGGGGAAATTTTTGGCTTCATTTTGTTCTGCTGCTCATCAGTCTACTTGGAAAGGTACTCAAACAAACAAAGAAACAAGAACTTATTAATCAGGCTCCAGGCGAAAGTCCCTGTGGGAAAAGATTTCCATCAGGTTAAAGCCAAACTGTTTCTGGGACTGAGAACACTTCAAGAACTCTTTAGGTATTAAAATTCATGATTGAGCTGTAGTGAGTTAGAATGCAAAAATAATGGGGTAAAATGGATGGATGGATGGATGGATGGATGGATGGAGGGAGGGATGGATGGATGGATGGATGGATGGATGGATGGATAGATGATGGATGGATGGATGGGTGCATGGATGGATGGATGGATGGATGGATGGATGGATGGATGGATGGATGATGGATGATGGATGATGGATGATGGATGGGTGGATGGATGGA